>VNJN01007602.1:0-45131 GCA_008042485.1 Drosophila mayri
CCAATGCAGATGGCTTGTGAGGGAAACCATGCTGTGCCGTCTAGAAATAATAATTCAATTAACAAATTAAGACTTATAATTGTGAGCATATATATTTATACATATATATAATAAGGGTTAGTTATTCCGCTGCTTACACTTTTTATTGTTTCTACTAGTAACTTTGCAGTGTTAAATGTGAATACAAATTTACGCAACCATTTAAAACTTTTTAGTTGTAGAAATACGACGATTGGAATATTTTAGTTGTAGTAAAATTGTAATAATAATAATTGGCTTATTTGAATTATTTGGAATAAAATTGATTAATAAAGCGATTATTACTATATACATAAAAGTATCAATTTGGTTCGACTCTGTCCGAATTAATAATATAATTGGACGTGTAATATACCGATAAAAATTCTAAACATCATCTCTGGTTTTTTGTATTAAAATTTACTGTATAGAGAGGGCGCTGCGTTGGCGCAGAAGAGCACAAGGTAGCAGTTGGTTTGTGTTCTTTGACCCACTTACAGGTGCAGCAATTTTTACCTCGTTTCTTGTTAAGTTTTTTTTATCTTATCAGCAGTATATACTGCGGCTATCTACCTAAATAATCAAAATATTTAGTTCTGTACGATATGGTTGTATTTCTGAAGCCAAACCATTTACTCGGCCCATAAAACAAATAAAGCTAATCTTATCAACTACATTCCCTTCGAATTACTGCCTTGCGATGATATTTACCCTGATTACGTATGCGAGCACACACACGTTTGAGAGGTTATACGATATTGATGACTAATTTCAAAAGCGGAAGGCTCATAATTTAAAGGAACTCGGGTGTAATATAAAAAACGTTCTTTAAAGGCAATAATTTTGTGAATATGGTTTACCCATATGTATTCTCAGTGCCACGATAAGCGCAGGCAGCTATTTGAACTCCAAAACATTCGCATGACAAATTCGGAAAGAGCTGTAGATGATGTCATTGAAACCACAGTTGATGACATCGTCTGTGGACTACCTTGCGTATATAGTGTTAACATATTTACAAAGAGGTAAAATGCTTTAAAAGCGTAAATTTTTATTTTCACGTTCTCTTGACCCAATTATTACGTTCTTGACAGCTGATGAAGGGGGGTCACTATTACTAATTGCAGTAGGAGTATATTTTCTCTAGTATATTTTTGCCTAACAACCTCTCTTCTCTCGTAACGAAAAAAAAACTGAATGAAAAATACATAAGCGACCCCTTAATTAAATATGTCAAATTGTGTGCTCAAATTAAAAGCCTCTTCTGCGCTCTGCAAGGCGAACGCCTAACTTTGGCAGACACACCTAGCTAATATTCCAGGGACTGGGTGTGCTTTAAACTAAAGATAATAGCTTGCATTCCCTACATAAAGCTTAAAAAAAATTCTTGACAGCTGGGTGTGGCTGGAGTAATAAAAGAAAAACTTTGAAAAACTATAATTGTACTTATATAACACAAAATTTTGACCCTATTTACACAAATTTCTCCTGCTAACTTCATATAAACTTGGCAACCAACTAAAAAAATAGGTAAACATCTAACGGCTAATTATATTTTTTTTACTAATAGTAACTGGCAAGTGATGGGATAACCTAAAGGTTTATTTTCTATAATTGCCATTCTATGATGCACATAAGATTGTATAGTCATAGGAAATAATGAAAATGGTATGAAAAAGCGACAACCATTGTTCAATTGCTACTATACCTACCTTTCGATAAGCAAATAGATCCTTCTGTAGGCGTTGCCTCTCCGCCGAGGGCTGTTGACCCTTTCCGCGTATAAACTTCAACATTGTTTCCGTGATTTTGTGTGGAGAAGCCTCCTTAAAAAATAATTTTCGGTCCTTATGCCTGAAAATAAATTAAAATACAAAATCAATAAATACTAATTATGTTCATCAATATGCAATATTTTATATGCGTTCAGTTGTACTACTAATTTTAATTTAATTTCAAATTCGTAAGCGTTATAATCATTACGTAGTAATTTTAAATACCTTTACTAATAAATTCTATATATATATATATATATGCCGTTTTTTAACGAGAAAATAAAACTATTCAAAAGACGGAAAGAACTCGCGGCTTACTAGACTTGCTAAACGAGTTGTGGCAAGATTTTCAATGGGCGTCAGGGGGAAACGTTTGTAGGCGGTTGAATTGTGGCCAACTGTGTTTGTATGTAAATTTCTATGTAACTAGATATACATACATAGCGTACATCGGCACCACACATACAAACTGAACGCGACAGCGATCAGAGGGACGAAACGAAAGTATACATAAATTCGTTTGCAATTAAAAAGCCCGGCACGCTAGTTTTATACACAAAATTATGATTCATTCCCTCTGTCATTAAGATGTTAACATAAAACTGCGGCAAAACTACGGCACTCGGTTTAAGCTCTGGATATGAATTTGTTTGCGCATACATACATACACCTACATATATGTATGTATGTATTTCATGTTAATGAACCCGCTATGCTGCGTTGCACATGAAACAAAATCAGGTTCGTATATCTTATGTATGTATGTGTGCGTGGTATAGGCATTTTCAAAGAACATTCATTACAGTTGACAAAGGCAATTCAATAATCAAAGAACGGCAAGTCAGCTTGCACGAATTTACAGTATTGCTGATAACCAACACAACAAGCTAGAAGAGCGGGAACAAACTGAATTTGGGTGCGCGAAATGATGACCTAATTTTTTTCTACGGTCCCGATCGCACACTTGCCATTCTACGCCGGCATTTGTTCATTCATATATACACACTTGCATATGTATATAAGCAAATGGCCACGAACTCTTAGGTATGTGTGAGGGAACGGAATTACCATAGAAAAACAAATATGTTTGCAGACCGTTTTGTCGCTGACTCACCGAGGGTTTTTATGTACACTCGCAGATTAAATGTGCAGGCAGGTCGTTTATTAAAAGAATTACGATCACAATATTAGTCGCATTTGCTCTAAATACTTTTTAAAACACTTCCACAAATGTACTCGCCGCTGGCGGTGGCTTCCACATAAACGTTTATTTCACTTAATTTCTGAAACACCAATGTACACATACATATGTATGTATGTACAATTGTTAATGAGCGGCTTGCACTAATCACATTTGCTTTCGCTTCCGTTAGTAAAATTTAAAAAAAAAACGGACGAACAGTAATACAAAGAATAGACAAAAATATTGAGTGCGCGCGGAGCATGTACTATGCATGAATTTTAATTGATTGTAAAAAATTCTTTAACGCGACGCGTTTCACGACGACATTTTGTACGAGCTGCGATCAGTGTGACCACTTTAAGAAGACTGAAAAATGCCGAATTATACAAGTTTATAACAGTTACCACTCTTGCATCTTGTGGTTTTTGTTTCCGTTTGAGACTATGGTCCCACAGACATCACAGCGATAAAATTACCATTCCATGATTCGCATAAGATTGTATAGTTATTGTAGGAAATATTGAAAATGGTATGAAAAAGCGACAACCATTGTTCAATCGCTATTATACCTACCTTGCTATAAGCAAATAGATCCCTCTGTAGGCGTTGCCTCTCCGCCGAGGGCTGTTGACCCTTTCCTCGTATAAACTTCAACATTGTTTCCGTGATTTTGTGTGGAGAAGCTCCTTTAGAAATAATTTTCGGTCCTTATGCCTGAGAATAAATTAAAATACAAAATCAATAAATACTAATTATGTTCATCAATATGTAATATTTTATATGCATTCAGTTTTATTATTGATTTTAATTTAATTTTAAATTCGTAAGCGTCATAATCATAACGTAGTAATTATAAATACCTTTACTAATAAATTCAATATATATATGCCCTTATTTTTGTTTTAAAACCAGAAAAGAAAACTATTCAAAAGACAGAAAGAACCCGCGGCTTACTAGACTTGCTAAACGAGTTCTGGCAAGATTTTCAATGGGCGTCAGGGGGAAACGTTTGTAGGCGGTTGAATCGTGGCCAACAGTGCTCGTATGTAAATTTCTATGTAACTAGATATACGTACATACATAGCGTAGATCGGCACCTCACATACAAACTGAACGCGTCAGCGATCAAAGGGACGAAACGAAAGTATACATAAAGTCGTTTGCAATTGAAAAGCCAGACACGCTAGTTTTATACACAAAATTATCATTAATTCCCTTTATCATTAAGATGTTAACATAAAATTTAACATAACACGAATTGTTAGGTATGTGTGAGGGAACGGAATTACTATAGAAAAACAAATATGTTTGCAGACCGTTTCGTCGTTGACTTACCGAGGGTTTTTATGTACACTTGTAGATTAAAAGTGCAGGCAGGTCGTTTATTAAAAGAATTACATCACAATATTAGTCGTATTTACTCTAAATACTGTTGGAAACATTTCCACAAATGTACTCGCCGCTGCGCGCCTTGGCGGTGGCTTCCACATAAACGTTTATTTCACTTAATTTCTGAAACACCAATGTACACATACATATGTATGTATGTACAATTGTTAATGAGCGACTTGCACTAATCACATTTGCTTTCGCTTCCGTTAGTAAAATTAAAAAAAACGGACGAACAGTAATACAAAGAATAGACAAAAATATTGAGTGCGCGCGGAGCATGTACTATGCATGAATTTTAATTGATTGTAAAAAATTCTTTAACGCGACGCGTTTCACGACGACATTTTGTACGAGCTGCGATCAGTGTGACCACTTTAAGAAGACTGAAAAATGTCGAATTATACAAGTTTATAACAGTTACCACCCTTGCATCTTGTGGTTTTTGTTTCCGTTTGAGACTATGAGACATCACAGACTTAATAGTAAATTAACTTTTACGGCTATTTATATTTAAACACTTACCAAGTGATATAAACTAGGGACAATGCGATTAACAGTACTGACTTTCCAGGGATTCCCCTTGGGGAAAGTCCAGAATGTGCTTCTAAGGATCTCTGTTGATGATGTTCATATGTTGCGAGCTTGCGACCAACATTAAAATACCCTGTCAAGCCAATATAAATAAGCTTGATGTTAATGCAACAGATATATAGATATATTGAGCTCAAGTCCTTCCACGCACATCGGAGCTTTGGTAGCCTCGTGATCAGAGAGGTCACAGAAACTTCTGCCGCCGGAACAGGACCTACCCAATCTGGCTTTAAATGAAACTGGGGCAAGTTGTACAGTCTGTTTTAATATTTTTAATAAAATATTACAGCTATAGTCTGTATATGAATACGCAAGTTTTTGGTATAAAAATATTATGCAAAGGCCTCTCCGACTGATTTTTAAAACTCCAATTGGCAGAGTAATTGCTGGCAGCGACTGTGTAGTGGAAGGGAACTATTCCGGACTGTGTGATCCTCCGACATTGTTTTTATTATCCTCCTCAAGCACTTGAGGTCGTATTGCACATGGTAATCGTTCATAGTATATCTATTGAATAGTAAAGACTTGGGGCCTGCGTTATCGGCCAAGCGGCGAGCGGCAATGAACTCCAAGAGCTCTATAAAATCGAGGTAGTTAATGCCAAAGCTAGCCTTCAGCATGGTCTGACTGTGTGCCTCAAAATTGTCCATTAGCTGACAATCTGATATCTCCTTCCACACGGCCATCAGGTTGTTTTTGAGATTTTTCCAGACCATGACAATGTTGCAGGCATTAAACCAATTGTGATTCACGGATATGGTGTCCGTCAGATTCCAGACTTGGTGGAACCAGCCACTGGGCACAAAAACGGCTTCATTGGCCTTCTGATTAATGGTGTAATACCGTACATTGTTTTCGTCGAGCATTTTCTCATCGATGCTGAATGGGGGATTTCCCAATCGATCACTCAGTTTGAGTTCTTCGCCCGGCGGCATTATCAACCATTTTTTGAGACCCACAATATTGGTTGACCAGCTGAAGGAGCCAAAGACGTCCGAGTGATACGAGGTCCTGAATTTGGGGGATTAATATATTATAAAGCCTTAAAAAGAAGGGTGAACACTTTACCATGAATTCTTGGGTCCCATATAGACGAATCTGTAGTCGTCCTTACCCTGATCAATGAGCTGTTCGTTGAGCCAGTCGGAGGCAAAATATTTAGGCACCTGGTAGAAGCTATAGCCGGGCATTTGGGCCGCCAGATGCCAGTCCTTGAGGTAGAGATTGTCCCGATTTGTTGTATCCGCATTGCTATTTACTTCTAAAGTTTCGTTTTCGATTCTCCTTCGCCATTTCTCGAGATAATCGTGGAAATTGAGCTCGAGCTTTGTGTGGCTGTTGAAGTACGCAGTGTTACAGTTGGCTACGGGAACGGGGGTATTACCAATCTTGGTTTTGAGGTAGTCAAAGTTAATGGAGCGAAGGAGTGAGGATGGACCGGTATTGGAGTTGACGTCTATCTTGTTGTCTGGGACCTTTGTCGTCGTCCACTGCTGGCAGTCCCAGCTGTTGGAGACATCAGTGATGATAACGGGCAAGTTCTTGTGCATGTAAAGCCAGAAAAAGTCACTGTAATTTAGTTCCGGGGAACGACATCGCAGGATATCATCAGGCAGCTGCTCCTGCTCGACATCGACTTCGTGGTGGGGCTGCAATTGGAGAATGGGGAACGCCACGTCGTCCCGCTCCATGGCAGCCATTCAATCTGGCAGTGGGGCTTCGATATCCCTAAACATCGACTCATCCACTGGCTTATTACTTATATTAATGTATTTATTTGTCTAATCAATGAAAAATTTGTTTTGCAAAAGTCGGAGCTGTGTGGACAACGGTCTGGCCGTTCAAGAAGTTAAAAAATCCGTCAAAGGAAAATAAGTTTATCTCCGCAACAAACACTGGTCATACTAACAGATTTCCCATCGGAAATCGTTTTGCACTGCTTGATACCAACATGTACTGCTTACCGCTCTGCGTCTTAGACGTTACGTAGCCATAAAAGTGGGAAACTTTGCTAAACATTGCTCAAACTTGGAGGAGCCCAACTGGCCGCAGAGCAAGTTTGCCGGTACTTGTGGGTTATCCCCACGGTCTGTAAAAAAGATCGGCCCAACAGGGCAGCTGATTACCATACGCTGACTGGTGGATTGTCTTGCATTAAATTTGTAACCATTTGTATGCAGTTTTGTGTTTATTTGTCTAATCAATGAAAAATTTGTTTTGCAAAAGTTCGGAGGTGTGTGGACAACGGTCTGGCCGTTCAAGAAGTTAAAAATCCGTCAAAGGAAAATAAGTTTATCTCCACAACAAACACTGGTCATACTAACAGATTTCCCATCGGAAATCGTTTTGCACTGCTTGATACCAACATGTACTGCTTACCGCTCTGCGTCTTAGACGTTACGTAGCCATAAAAGTGGGAAACTTTGCTAAACATTGCTCAAACTTGGAGGAGCCCGACTGGCCGCAGAGCAAGTTTGCCGGTACTTGTGGGTTATCCCCACGGTCTGTAAGAAAGATCGGCCCAACATTACCATGATTACCATGCGCTGACTGGTGGATGGTCTTGCATTAAATTTTTAACAATTTGTATGCAGTTTTGTGCGACGTAATGATTTCTAATTCAGTGCTGTTATTGCCTAATGTGTTTCAGGGCAGTCGCCCGGTTCATTGTGTGGACCGAAAATTTCGTCCGGCGAACAGTGCTGCGAAGAAGACTGATTTCCAGCGTTTTCCGCTTCCATCTGCGAAATAAAGTCGTCTAAACGGTTCAGAGACTCGAGAGCTTCCCGCGACGACTCGCCGTCCGCCAAGTAGCTATATCTGGTGGCATGCGACTGGATATGTTCGGGGACCGCCGCAGGAGTGGATGAAGGATCGGGTCTGTTGTAGCTGCCGTAAAGCTCGCGTAGCGTTGTCCGAGTGAGGTTGAACTCGCGCATGCCGAAACTCATCTTCTGGCCATCCTCAGCGGCGTCTCGTCGCGCCGCCTTTCGTTCGTCGTGAGCCAGCTGCTCGGCCTGCGTGCGCGGCTCTCCGCCCAAGTCGGCCAAACTGTGGCGAGAGGACCAGGAGCTGGAAGCAGACTTGCGGGAGCGCTTGATAATCTGTCGGCACTTGTTTGTTATCCCGCCTACGATCTCGGACACGAGGGCAGCAGCCCCAAGAAAGTAGCCGAGCGCCATAAGCAGAAACATGCCCTCCGTGTCTGCCGTGGTCAGCTGGCGCTCCTCCTGAATGATCTCCCGCAGTGACGACGACGAACTTGCCTGGAGCAGGCGACCCGAAGCCGAGCGCTGCATGGCCCAGCTGACCTCGTTATTTATTTTGGTGATGAGACCGCTTTGCTGCGCTAGCAGGATCATGGAGTCTATCTTGCGCTTGTACACGGCCTCCCTGGGAAAAAGCAGTCCTATTTGAAAGAGAGCAAAGCACTCCTCGCTTAAATGCAGCGCCGATCGCCGTGATATGTTTCTAGAGATTGAAACAATTACACCCTTAAACGACAGACGGGCCATGATCACTCTTACTCATCTGAGAAGTTCGACTGCACCAAGTACTCCAGTTGAGCCTTGGAGCCGAGGAAAGCGTAGTTCCAGAAGAAGCTCTGCGTGACGTTGCCAATGCCTTCCTCGAGAGTTCCGACAAACTCCATCTTCTTGTATAGCCTAGATGTTGGAATGTGAGTAGAGTTCTGGAACCACGTCTCCCAGCCCCCATTGTCTGTATAATATTATGTATTAAATCATGCTTAAATTTTCCTTCTGTTTCTCACCCAGGGTGCCTACACGAAAGAACAGGCCAAGGAGGTCCAGCACAGAGTCCACGGTATCTGGAAAAGCCGGCAGGGTTACAAAGGCTATGATGGAGCCGGTGTAACAAGAAGTAATAATGATTGTGAAGAGCCAATAGGCGCCAATCAGCAGACGCGTGGAGTTCTTCTGAGTGTTGCTCCATGAGTACTTGCCGCTGAATGTGAATGCATTGGTGAACATGCCAAACACATACCAGAACATGTTCTCCACCTCGCCCCAGTTGCCAAGCAAGTGGCTGAGGGTCAGGCGGTCGGTGAAGACAATCGGAAAGATGCCTCCGAGGTACACGCAAATCAGAGCCACCCAGACGGGCCACTGAAACGGTCCCATGATGGCCCTGTACTTGGGAAGCGCTTTCGAGGCGAGCGTTATGAAGGCTGCACAGTCACGTGAGTGTCCCACGGACATGTCGGAATCTCGCAGCCGCTCCTCGGTTATGTAAATGCCGGACATCCCTATATCCACTGACCGCTGCACGATCTGCTGCTGGATGTTGTCCACGACACCGCGCGTAAAGGCTCTCGTGGGCGTCTCGGTGATGTCCACCGAGAAGTTCAGGCGCTTTGCGATCATATTCAAAAGCCGAAACTCCACGCCATCCCAGCGCAACTGGCCTATGCCCGAAGAGTCCAAAGTCCGGATGCGGAAAATAAAGGGCGGCTGATTAGCGGCCGAGACTTGGAAGCGATGGCCGGCAAAGCCCATCTGAAACTTTGGCGGAAAGAGATTGATGTGTGGTCGCGACAAAGCTCCCTTGATCCAGCTAGTGAGCACCACCGGAGTATTAGAGCCGAGGCCATCTGCGTATAGCTTGTGGGTGTATAATACATAAGGACGTTCCTGCGAGGGGGGTACTTTGCACTTTTGAATATTTCGTCAATAATGATAATCATACTTACTCGCAGTGGGTCGGCCATAAGGGATTCTCCGATTACCAACAAGTTGACAATGTTTGAGGACAGCTCCGAAGACAAAAAGTCACGGAGCTTCCACTGCGTTGATCTAGACACTAAGACCACCCGACTTTCTGTTTGGGCTCCCAAAATCTTGCGCGCCATAAGTGGGTCCGACAGGAATAATATGTAACTCTTGCAATTGCTATCTATGGGGCTTGTAAAGTGGGAGTTTTTCGCTTCATAGCGAGCATTAATCTCGCCATGGTAAAAAGTAATGGGGAGAGTCTGCGAATAATACACAATGCTATTAGTTCTGACTTGAAACGTGAACTAAGATTCTTATGTGGTTTTTTGTTTATATATGTATGGAAATATGTTTCTTTTGTGGACTAACTTACCTTAAATAAGTTCTCCAGAATCAGGCCATCCGATTTTTCTACAAAGCTATCGTAATATATGACTGGCGGACATTTTTTAAGGTACTCCTCGGCTATTTTATTAACCAAACCCACCAATGAGTTTGTCTGATCAAAGTTGTAGGCATTTACGTGAAATTTGCCTGCCAAAAGTTCCGCCCGCGGTTTGGGATTACCATGGAATGTGGGATCCACACGGCGCTTATCTCGATATCTCATCCGTTCACTATTTCCGCATTTTCTAAATCCGTAGATCTCGTCATTTAACTGATACCGATTAATTATTCGCCGGCAAACACATTTCTCTGGCAACTCTGACTTAAAGGACACCCCTGTAGCGGCGACCCATTGGATGGCGAATAGAACTGCAAATATCCAAGCGCACAACATAACGACTACAAGTCCTACAGGTCCGGGTTTCAAGTGTTGGCAGTGGCGGGCCTTGCAGCTCTTTTTATACCATACCAAAAAGTAGAATGGGGCTGCACGCGAGGGGTCGTCACCTCACCAAATTATAGGGCTATAAATATTAATTGTAACACCTGCGCCAAAAGCTGATCATCAAACCTGATGGCTCACTTATAATTGGGCCCTTGGTTTTGTTCGAAAAAACCAAATTGATATTATTTAAAATAGCAAATTTTATTACAATCATACGTACACTCATTCATAGGTATAATTTTGTACAATCATTAGCAGAAAATACTTAATTCACTCGTTTCTTGAAATTTCTCTTATATTCTGCCCTGCTGTAAATAGTTTAGATCTATTATTACATGTCCTTATAGTATATGTAGCTTGTCCTAATCGATTATCATTTCTAATTATTGCATTTTGAATCCCCTTAATACTTTCGTATGTTTATTTATACCTTAATGGTAACTATAGTTGATAAGCTCGTTTCCACGTCGTTTGAATGAACCAATTATTGTTTATAGCTTGATTTATTTTGTGTTATTTCTGAGAACGGCTAAGTATTGGCAATTGTTTTATCTTAACTATCGACCTATACGCTGTTCCTTGCCTTCGCTGACTTCCCTCGGATATCAATGGGTATTTCTTATACCTCCTCGTATCCATTACACATTCCAGTCTAAGTTAAATGTTGTGAAACTGAAGCTTTGCTAAATGTGATCGTGATCGCTCATATAAAATCCTTTTACGTTTAATTTATTTTGATTTTAAGAATAAAAGACAAAAGAACGAGAGGTGATAAGGGGAGTATAGAACTTGTCTTCTCCAATTCCAGAGAACTTCGCAATATGTGGATATTGCAAACTGGAAAACGGGAAAATGTTCTGTCAAAAAGACGCTGGATGGTTCACATCTAATAATACATAAATTCAGCTGTAACTCTTTATCACACTTTATCAACACGGATATTATAAGCCTAATATCTAAATGCGTCCCGTGTTTCCGGCTGGAGGAAACCCTGGATCTTGGCGCAGCCAAATCCTAGAGAGCATATCAACCCATCGAAGGACTAGGTGCACCAAAAAACGCAATTAATTAGTACTTAATAGTCTACGGTCTTACGCCTAATTGCCTTGCTCTACGTATACAATTGCTGGGATTGCGTGTGCAACTACAAGAATATGCGTATACGTAGCAATCTATAGGAATATACAGATGTAGGTATTGGATATATACGTTTATAAGTGGGAATAAATAATTTGTAGTAACATGCTCCAAAAGAATTTAACTATGATCGTTGCTGTCCTACATCTTTAAGAAATTAGCTAAAGTACATGGAATTTATAAGATTTATCGAGTGAATTCCGTATTTTGAGCTACAATGAATATAGTGGCTGGTACTTTTCGGCATCTGGGAGGGCTAAGTGTTCCCATTGCCTACTGCTGCTAGCCTAAGGTCTCAATCCGCTGAATTTCCGTGCGAGACTGTAGTTTTACGCTGCAGGCTCTTCAACATTTTCATTGTCTATGCGGGAGGATCGGATTCCGGATTTCCCAGTCCAGGGGTAGATGTCGGGGCAGGGCTGGCACGTTTTCATGTAGCGGACGCCGGACTTGTGCCACAGATTGCACACTTTTGGGTTGTTGCACCGCTTGGGCCGGTCCTAGTTAGAAATCAGTAATAATTGTGTATGGGCCTTTCAAATCCATTTCGTAGTATGCTCACCGAGTAATCGCACTGGAATGGCTGGAATGAGTTGATGCGGGACGTCGGCGTTGGGTCCCTTACCCACTGCAGCGCCTGCCAGTTGGTTATAATCCACACATCCTGCATGGCATTAATGGCGTCAAGGAACTTAATAAATCCCTCCTTGTGGTGGGGCTGCGTGAACCAGGCAGCGTGATAGAAAAGGCCGAAAGGTGCCCTAAGAATTAAATATAGATGAATAGAATATAACAGAAAGACTTCCCAATGTCGTTTTGCATTCACGCTTATATGTATTATACTTTGCGAGCTCCCCTAAGGTTTAGACTTTAAGCTTACCTATTTGTGGTGTAATGTCGCTCAAAGTTCTTCATAATCATTTTAGTCACGCCATCCGCGTCACTGGGGTTCGAGCAGGCGTCGCCCATCGAACAACGGCCCCCATTTAAGTCCTGCCACATGACCATGGGCACCTGCCAAACACCTGGGTAGGAGCGGGTGGGACAAGGCGGAATCATGCAGTCGTGAAAGATCTTGTAGTCAAGGGTGTAAGGCCAGGAGGGCGGGCGGTTCTCGTAGACAGGCATGGATGAGTCGTAGGTGAAGTTCGAGTCGTACAGCATCTTGTACATCTTATTGCCGCCCACGGAGAGGAAGGGTGCACGCATGCCCCGCACATCCGACAGCTTGACACCGCCGTATGCAGCTAGGATTTCCCTCTGTCCTGCTATTTCACGGGTCCACTTTTTTTGCGAGAATTGCTCGCCGAAACTGTGACTGTAGACGGACGTGGTTAGAACACTCGGGCCTCGAATTTGCATTATCTACGTTAATTCAGCAATGGATTTTTATTTGGATTTGGGTTAGTAACCTGAGTGGTGCATTGGTGCAGTGTGAAGGGCGATTTTACTAACTACGTAACTACTGTGACTTCGTGCGGCTTCTACTTTTTGTCATTGATGTGGTTTTGTGTCGGGGATCTTGATCTCAAGTTGAGCTCCATCTACTTACGAAACTGTATGGGAAGCCATTTCGTGTCCATCGGCGTACAGATTCTGCACCTGACTGTAGTCCGTCCACTCGTGGGAGACGTAAAAGGTGGCTGTGATTGGACAGCCGTTGGGATTGACACGACCCTTCTCAAAGAGATCCGTGTACAACTGCTTATTCAAGTCATTTACTGAATCGTCGAAGGTCAAAAGAACGATTTGTGGGATGGTCTCGACCGGTAGCTCGCCTAGCAATGCACATGGTGAATGTAGATGAAAATATGTCGAGAAAATAAAGGCAGGCAGAGGGTTCACACTTTTAACCAGAATAAATAGACATAAGCGAGTGGGAAACTAATGCAGACGATGATGGCTAGGCAATAATTGTGGCTCAAACGGCATAACTTACGAAACGGTATGGGAGGCCATTTCATGGCCCTCAGAGTACAGATCCTGCACCATGCCGTAATCTGTCCATTCGTGCGACAGGTAAAATGTGCCGCGCCAGGGGCAGCCATTTGGGTTTTGCCGGGACTTATTATTAAAGAGTTCCTGGTAGAGGTCGATGTTTATGGTGTTGACGGCATCGTCAAATGTCATTAGTACGATTTGTGGCGTCTCCGCGGCGCTCAACCCGCCTACATTTCATTAATTTCGGCCACCTTCTGCATTAATAACTACGTCCATTTAACCAGGCTCTCACTTACCAGGTATGTCCCTGCCTCCGCAGTAACAGTCCGGCAGCAGGCACACATCCTTACGGCACTTGGCTGCAGTCTTGTCAGGTGTTGGCTGCGGGTAAATGGGATCCGGTCGACTCGGCGGATATCGGTATATGTCAACGAACTCCTGGGCCTTCGAAACGATGGTGCCCGATGGTTTAAGTGTGGGCCGGGTTCGTCTGGAGATAATAAATCATTTAGTCCCAGTGGGATGCATTGTTCACGAAGCCTGCGCTTACGGTGGATGAGTTCCGCGGTTCGGTGTGGCGACTATGTCCCGATCTTGGTTGGCGTAAATAGCACTGCCACGGTTCCTATTGTTGTTTCTAAATACAATTCGTTTGATATATTCGTTTAGGACTTTAAGAAAAATAGCTGCGAATTGATCTCAACTCAACTACAATTGGCATTTGCTGCCACTAGATTTAATAGTTGTGCTACACAAATAGGTAGAAATACAGATAAATGCAGGATTACTTATTAGGTACACATCACCACAATGATTTCATTTAATAACAGAAATAGTCATATTAATAGTAATACCACCACCCATGAACCAGGCAAAATTTCAATTCATCCAATTTTTGTACAGTGAGAACCAAAAAGTTGTATAGCATTCTTATATGTGTCGCGTGTTGGGACTGACTGTGGTAAATACAGGCTGAGAGAAGACGAATGTATATAATTTTGTATTAAGACCGCAGGAACAATAAGAAGAAGACGGAAGATTTACAATGAATAGTACACTGAGAGATGGATGATAGCTTTATTATAATAGTATTCAAAACGACCGCTGCGATCCCCCGTTAAACTCTGACGGATCTCTGGCCACTTTTCTTTAGCAAAATGCTTCAGCTGGGGCACAAAAGCATTTACTAAATTTAGGCTCGGTAAAATGTGCTTATATTATTGGTTCGAAATGTATTTGTCTCTAATTTGTTTTGTTCTGAGCTCAATTTCAAAAATTATTCTTAAAAAATGTCTGAAATTATGCATTGTTTATTGTGCAAAGCAGAAAACATTTACATTCAAACTTCTCAGTTCTCACAGCTAGTATAATTTCAGTTTAATTCGCCAATTTGTACTTTTAATCAAGGAATAAATAATGAAGGTCATGGAAAGTTTGTATGTATTTTCTTTAAAAACTTTTACGGGCCACCACCGGTTCAAATACAATCTATTTATAATTTAGATAAGTTAACGAACGTCTACGGTTTGGTACACCAGTCTATAGCAACATTTTACACAGCAGCTGAAATTTAGTATGTACTTATGTGTATCCTTGTTCTACGCCAGTATGCCAGCGGAAGGAATTTCAATTGAGAGTAGACGTTACTTTGAGCACAATACGAACGAATACTGTTCGGTGGTCGTTGCAGTAAGCCAACAATCAACACCATCATAGTGGGCGTGACTAGATACGTAGATTAGAGGTGGGTGGATATGTGGGTGGTAATGAGAGACTAGAGAAAGCTTTGGAGCAGTACGGAATACAGTACAGTGGGGGCTATTGCTATGATTGGTTGTGTTCTAAACGAAATTACGGTGATGCTAAGAGAAGTAACATAGTAGAGAGAGCGATACGGAGAGTAGAGTGATGGCTGGGATCGACTGAGCTTAGAGGAATCGGAATCTGTACGGGTATCTATACCTTGAAGGGATCTCGTTGCATTTGGCGTTCGGTGTGCTGTCAGAGCACTTCACCGTGGCTGAAGCTGAGGCTGCGGAGCCATTGGGGTTGCTGCTGCTTGGTTGGTGTTGGTTTTTTCTGTTGGGGGCGTTGCCGAATTGGAATTTATGGGCCTTGCCCGGCGCCACCTGTGGCTGATAGGTGGAGGGATTAGGACCTACACCAGACTGACCGATCTGGGCGGCGGCAGCGGCAATCGACGACTTTATCACACTGTTAACCCTCGAAGCGCGCGCAGTGGGCGGTGCAAACATGGGGGGTGTAGCTGTGGTGGCAGGGGTCGGGTTGGGATTCGGATTCGGGTTTGGATTAGGAGAAATTGGTGAGACTGTTGCGACTCTAGTGGTACTAACATCGGGAGTGCTCAGGGGGGTTCTAGCCGTTGGAGAGGGATTGGTGTTCAAGGCGATTAAAGTGGAGGAAAAGGAGTTCACTTTGGATTGGCTGGCCACTGGTCGCAAAGGGGCAGTCACAGTGCCTGTGACAATGGGTCGTGGTGAGGGCAGAGGGGATGAATCAATGGGCATTCTGGTAGGATGCAGCGTAGTCATGCTCGATTTCGTGGATGATCGATCGATGGGCAAGTGCAGCTGCTTATCTTCATCGACAGCCGCCTTTACCTGTGGCAGGGAATAATCGTCCACGAACTGGGACGTGCCGCTCTCGTCGCTGTTGCTGTTGTTGTCGCTGCCAGCAAGGAATTGCTTCAGCTGCTCGATCACATTGGCTGATCGAAACTTTTGGGCCCGTCCATTGGAGGCTGTGATGTAACCGGCGTTCTGAAGACTCTCCGCCAAAGAGCGTTCCGCCGTCTGCTGGCGATATTTATTGGAGTAGAGAAACTTTACGGTAGGGCGCTCGGTTATGGCCACGATTTGCTCGGTAGAACTGGTGGTCATTGCCGTGCTAGCCTCTTCCAAACTGTTCTGCTGCCTGGCCTCCAATGGTTGCTGGCTAATTAACGCCTCAGCACGCGGCTCTTCAAGAATGCTTGCTTCGTTCTCTATAGGCTTACGCTTTAGCGACTTGACAGGAACACTTGGGGCGCCATAAATAGAAGAGTCCTTCGCTTGCAATGTCGCCTTGTAGGCTTCGTACTTCTCCTGCGGTTTCGCAGTGGGCGCAGCAAAAATTGGCCTATGGTTATTAATCACTCGGACGCGGTGAGGTTTGCGTTTCTGGTACGGGCTTGTGTCGTATTCGTTGGCCAGTTTTAACTTGGGTGCATACGTTGTGGTTTCATCCTCGCTGTCCCCTAGACCGTTGAGAGTCGCTACCGTATATCGGGAACGGCCACGTGGACGCGCCCCAGATGGCGATACTCGGATGGGAAAAGAGGCGACCACTGCGAACGCAGTTGTGCCGCTTGCAATGGTCGTCACTTCTGGCGCTGGAGGCTCGGTGGTCGTGGTTGACGTGGTTGTACTGGAAGTGGATCGCAGCATGCTCGGAGCTGGTCGCTGTGGGCTGAATGTGCTAAGAATAGCGTCGCTCACACTGAAATTACGAGCGTTTCCTGTTGCCATCGTGGCCAGAACATCTTGACTGGTGTATTTGCCAGAGGCGGTATTAAAGAGATTTTTCGTCGGCTTGCTGTTAGTCTGAAGGAAGGGTGAAAAAGCGGTTGCATTTGTGTAACGTGGTCTTGCGGTCGTCCGCAATTGGTGGTGCTGATGCTGGCGGTCTTCTTGCAGCAAGTTTTCCAGGCTCTTGTACGGAGAGACGAAGCGCGTTGCAGGGTTGGCCGTTACCCGGTTCAGGCTGTCTCTTAGGAAACTTGCGCGGGCCGTGAAGCTCTGACCCGCCGATGGTGCCATATAACGTTCGGTGCTAGGCGGGGTCTGGACCTTCGGTGTGGTTGTAATTCTGATGGTGCTACTGGTATCAACACTAACAGTTGACGTGGAAGAAGCTGCTCCTGTGGTAGTAGTTGATGTGGAAGTTGCAGGAATGATCGTTGGCCGGTAAAACGCCTGCTGAATGGTGGGTCTGCCATTACGCCAAATGCGCAGTGGTGGGGCATACGTAGTGGGCACAATCTCCACATAATCCTCAGATGGCTCAGCTTGGGTAGTATTTAAAGTAGGCCTAGAAGTGCTGATATTGCTAGATTGCTGTTTCTCCTCCTGCTCCACGCGCAAGCTAAAGCCACTCGATCCACTTTGCAGGCTATATTGAATGGGTTGGTTTGGACGCGTGGTACTAGCGCTGGTCATGTCCTCGGGCGGCGGTATCACTCCATCGCTTGGCGGAACCCTGAAACTCTGGGGCGCCACCTCGGAGGTGATGTAGGTGTGAATGCGTTTGCGCTGTTTTTCCGGCTCTGCTGAACTTGACTCAAAAGCATGGCTCTTGTATGGGATAGATTCCCTGCTCGTCGTCTTCGAATGCTTTTCTGGCACCGAATGCAGCAAGTTGCCTCGCGGACTGGTGCCGTAGGCGGCTGCATTGATGAAATCCAAGAATTTTGGGGAGGTGCTCGTTTCAAAGGAGTGGCTCCTGGGCGCTTCGGCGGTCTGAACGTGAATGTTCTGACTCTCATCGAAGACCGTCTCGACACGTTCGAGTTGACTATTGCTTAGACTGTCCTCCACCAGAGGCTCTTGCATAGTAAAGGTTGGAATGGCAGGGGGAAGAGTTTGGACGGGATGTGGTTCCGGGACTGGATCTTGAATTGTGGACTGTCGGTGGGAGTATGTAAGGTTCTGAATCTGGCGGTAACTGGCGGTACTACTGAGGCCTTGGGGCTGGTTTTTCGATACAAGGGAAGCCAGCGACTTAGTTAGACTCTCTAGCTTTGATTTGAGAAAGGGATTGGAACTATATGACGAAGGTTTCGGCGGGGGTGGTGTGGAGGTGGTTGTGGTGGTAGGACTAGGAGGAGCTGTACTTGGACCTTGTGTAGTGGTGGTTGTCTTGGACTTGTTGGGAACATGATGTTTATATGGCTTTTTTGCATTCGTTTTTGAGCTGTAGAAGAGACGTGTATTTAAATAAGTTATTACAGAAGTGGTAGTAACTTATTGCTAGGTATGTTGTGGGTCCTATTTGACTAGCCTTTTGGTTCTCAGGTTTCGAAATTCGTTTGGGTTATCTGCTTTGATCATCACATAGCTGCTAATTACGAATACATGCTCATGCGTGACCCCTAAAGAGTTATCTTATGTATAGTCATGCAATGGAAACGGATACTTAATCATATTATAGGGGGATAGTAATAGTTTAAACAGTCAGCAGAGTCTCGGATCTATGGCTGATCGTAGGGGATGCCCTACTGCAGAAGTATCATAAGAAGTCCCTGACCATATTTGAATGTGAGTGTAGCTGTGTGTCTTCTGTATAATGATTGCCGAATTCTTAAGCTGAACGTGTGCGTTGGGCGGAATGAGAGCTTAGAAATATAAACTAAACTAAAACACTGAAAGCCGGCTAATGACTGAGTTGTGTTAGATGGAGTCTGGCAAAGAAAGACCTGTATCTGGCGCCCCTTTTGCTATCAACTGGTGACAATACCTTGCTAATTTTGTTGTTGTTGATGGGGGCTGTGTTGTGGTTGGTATTGTAGTTGGAGTTGTTCTTGTTGTTGTGGACTTTGTGACCTTAAAAGTTTGTGTGGTGGCAATGGAACTCTTGGTGGGATTTCTGCTAATCGCCGGGATCGATGGACTCGTGTTTTGTGTGACTCGTAAAGGCGCCGGAGCCGGTGTGGATGTCCTGCTGCTGGGACCAACGACATTGGCAATCAGATCATAGTCATCCGTCTCGGAGTAGGACTGGGTGCGAGTTACAGTGCGTTCACTCTGATCGTAGTCCACTGGCGGGGAGCCGTACGCATACTCCGCGGAACTAGAGTAACTGTAGTCGGTCGCACCATCGGGAAGCGTCGTGAGCGTTTCGTAGTAGCTACGGACATCCGGACGAGCGGCGGGGGTCGTTGAGGGTGAGCCGGCGCCTACGCTAGAGGGGGTGGCCCTGGGATCCAGCCTCTGAATAGCCACCTGCTCCGGCCTGGTAGATAAATGCATTGTTGTTGGGTGTATTCGTATTGATTTGGGTGTGCTATCTAAATTTTGATGCAATGTGTGGCTGTTTGCGTTTGAGGCTGTGTGGATGTGATTCTGATCATGTGGACATTGCCTTAGCAGGGGGACGCTATGTACATATGTATGTATGTCTGTAGTCTAAGGGTATTTCTCAGTGCATTTGGGTTAAGATTCTCTGTAAGGCTGACTGTTTCTGTGTGTGTGACTTTCTCTTTCGGTAAATGATTTATGACACTGTGCTTAAGCTTGTGATCGATGTTACTTACCTTTGCGGCGAGCGTGTTGTCTGGTCGTACACATTGTCCTGTTCGATTTACAAAAAGAAGATCAAAGTTGTATATTATTTAGATTTTATATTTTTATACTAACAATTAATTGTTAAGAATTAGAAGAAACTATCACAAAACTCAAAGATCTCGCTTTCTTTTGTAACTACCTGAGCATTTATGTCATCTTCGTAGTCGGTGCTGTAGCTTAAGGTGGCCTGGTTGCCGTAGGCAGACTTCTGGGGCGGAGTCGGCGTGGCGGATAGTTCTAGGGGACGATAGGTAGACTGTTGTTGCTGGCGCACTGCAGGCTGGTATTGCTGGGCACTAAGAGGTTGCCGCTGCTCTTGCTCCTGCGGCTGCTGCTGGTACTCGAGATCCCTATATAAATCGATATCGTCGTCGTAAACAGAATAATAGGATGAATCATAGGGATGTTGGGGGGCTTGTGCCTGCTGCTGATGTTGCTGTTGTTGCGGTTGCGATTGCGCTTGTTGGAATGGTGTTGGCTGTAACTGTTGTTGTTGCTGCTGCTGTTGTTGTTGCTGCTGCGATTGTTGGTAGCCGCCCCCATGATTAAATATGGATGCATTGTAGTAGTTACGATTGGGTTCTAACTGTGGCGATGCAGTTTGTGGTGTGGGCTGTACAAAGATATTAGCGGGTGGCGGCGCCCCTAGTGATGACGGTGAGGATGACTCAACTCTGTATATGTTGTAGGTATTCAGTTGGTTCGATTCGGTTTGTTTTTTAATATTATTTTTTTGTATTCGTTGTTGAGGGTGTGATGGTAGTGGAATTGTCGTGTGAGTAGCGTTGATTATTTACATTGGCAAAATTCAGAGCAATAAACATGGATGTATATAAGAAGGTAATGACGATGATATATATGTTCGTAAATAGGAAAAAAGAATGTAAAACGAGATCAAAAACAATTCAAATCAAATAGCATATAATGACAAGCAGGCGGAAGAGGGATGATACAGAAAGTGAGAGCAGTGAAACGTAGTTAGTTTGAGAGTTTGAGTTAGATATATGGTTAGCATTAGAGGATTAACGTTAGCCTAGCCATGTCCAGAGAACATTTGTTTAGTCAACTGTACAGCTTTGGTAAGTTCGATCCGTGAGATCGCTTAGTTACGGGTCTAGATAGACGTATGTATGTATAGACAGTAATTTCGCCACGTGGGGGCACGGGCGTGGAGTATATGGTATATGTACATAGATTGGCTTTTTCTAGTATTCACTGATTTCTGTGTATATTTGTGTAGCGGCACAGAGTAACTAGCACAACTAGCAGCTGCTAGTAGCGATTGTCTTGGCTCGGTTATAGGTACCTGTGTCTGTCCGTGCCAGAGCCCACATGAATGGAATTCAGCTGCAGGCCACCCAGGCTACTGTGCTTGTCTGCCACAGCGGAGTTATTGTCGGTGTCGTTCCTTGGGTCCTGGCTGGCTGGGGCCTTCGTCATCCACTTTTGCTGTCCTCGCGTACGCGGACGCGTTGTGTGCCGCCCTCGGGTCGAGGAAGGCGGCGTCGTGCTAGAGGAAACTGACTTGGGATTAGGAGTCGGGCGCGTGCTTGGGCGTGGGGCAGTGACTTGAGTGCTGCGCGGCGGCGTACTGGCCTCTGGCAGCTGGGGCAGTCGCTGCTTCAGCTCCTGGAAGATGTCGCTTGGAAAGTTGATAAATGACGGTACGCCGGACTCGGCACTTGGCTGGTTGAGCTGTGAGAAGTTAGGGAACGGGCGACGTGTCGTTGTGGCCTCCAGGAAGCCGGTCTGAAAGTTAGGTCGCGCTTTTCCCGGGGACTCTGTGACGGAAGCAACTGTAGCCATTTGTGGGCGAGGAGGAGCCATAGTCTCCGACATCGGCATGTAAGGCGGCATTTGCGAGGGCGGCAGAATATCCTCGTCCTCTTCGTAATCCTCATCGTAATAGTCGACGTTCTCGATGGTCGTCGTCTTCGGCGTGGTCGTCATTTCCGGAGTGCTGG
Source organism: Drosophila mayri (assembly GCA_008042485.1). Classification (NCBI taxonomy): domain Eukaryota; kingdom Metazoa; phylum Arthropoda; class Insecta; order Diptera; family Drosophilidae; genus Drosophila; species Drosophila mayri. The sequence goes on from VNJN01007602.1 coordinate 21,908, forward strand.
TCGACAAGCTAGTGGCGGGACTTTGACTGGAGGAGGTCTGCTTGTTGAGTTGGTTCTGTATACCCTTGATAAAGCTTTCGTAACCCTTGAGAGTTCTTGTTGTGGTCGGAAGGGCGGGCGTGGGCATAGTTGGCTTCTTTTTAAGGCGGTCCTTTTGCACCAATGGGCTCCCTGTGGTTGAAATCGTCTGGGTGGTCGTACTTGGGCTGTTGGTCGAGCTCGTGGCGGCTGTAACGGGACGACGGAGCACCAGTGCATTGCCCTGGCTCCCGTTACCATCACTGCTGACATGTTTGAAATACTTTATTAACGGATTTATGGCCGGTTTCACATTGGCCAGATCTCTGGACTTCAGGTTGGCCATGAACTCGTGTATGTTAAACTGGAAATTGGTTAGCTGGGACTTGGGCGTGCTTGTCGCTGGGGCCTGAGTGGAGCTGAATGACTTTGTAAAAGTCTGGTAGGACTCCGGCAAGCTGCTGTTATTGGCGTAACTGATGCCTACTGGCAGGTGAGAGAAGTCACGGAATGGAACCTGCTGCAGACTATTGGGTCTGTTGTACCCCAGATTCGGAGCCGATACTATATTTATGCTTTGCGTTACCTGCAGTGGAGTCACTGGGGGCCGCACCTTTACGGCGGCGTGTCCGATCTGGTTGTGGCTCGGCTGGGCGGTGCTGAAAACGCCCTTCATCTTTTGGTTGGCTACGATGTTGTACTGGAAATAGTTGCTCTCCGTCGTGCTGCCGCGGTACCCGTTGGCCGAACCTATGCTGTACTGGGATACCAGCTTGCCGGGATAAGACGTATAGGAGCTCTGATCCGATTGCTGGTTGTTGTAAAATCCACCCATGGTGCTGTATTGACTGTTCGGGGTCACCAGCTGGGCGGGCTTCGAAGGATCAACGGGCGAATAGTGGTTGAAGGGGGTTCGCGCTGTGGTGCTGGCTGCGGGCAGCGATGTGCCGCCGGAAGGCGCTGCTGGGCTCATTGGTTGATTGTCCAGATGAAAATAGGCAAAGTTCTCTGCTTGTAGATGCTTGCGCTGTTCCTTGAGCTTCTTTAGGTGCTGTATAAGGTAGGGAAGTAGGTCGCCAGGGCTCGAGTGTAATTGCTGGTTGGGGTTAAGAGGTCGCGGACTGCTTGGCCCCGGTCCTGCTCCTCCATAGTAGTTGCCTGCAATGGGCCTGAAGTCATCCTCAAGAGGTGGCGGAGGTAGTGACAGATTGTAGCCTGTGTAGACAACCTTGGGCTTCTGCTGCGGTTGTGGACCCGCCGGGCCCACCAGTTGCTGCTGGTGAATGTAGGCTTGGTAGCCGGGACTCAACTGGTTGTAGTTGTGAGTGTTGCCGTAGGCTGGTGGGCTGTCGGCGTGGTTGGGTGGTGTGAGGTAGGGATTGTAGCTGCCGAAGCTGTATCCCGTTTGCGAGTACGTCTGCGGCAAAGGAGGTACCTCGATGGCGCGGTAGTTTTGTCCTGGCCACTTCGAGGACGTAGGTGAGATGGGCCTTAGTTGCCGTGGACTCCTCTTGGACTCACCCGTGGCCGCATCATCTCCGCCTTCGGCTACGTCTTCATCCGCTTCCGTTGCCCGCTCGTAATCGAATCCTATGATGGGCTCGCCCTTTGGCTGACTGATCTTCGAGGAAAATTTCATGGGCTTGGTGATGGCGGGCGCCGCCTCGTCCAAGCGCTCTTGTAAGTTGTTAGAACTATTGGAGGCCTCGATGCTTATAGCAGGCATGGTGGCCCTATCGGACTCAATTACTTCACTGGAGGTATTCGAATCGTTTGGTTTTTCGGTGTCTGTCCTAATTGTGGGCAAACTTTCCGTGACTGTGACTCCTGTGAGGTCCCGGCGTATTCGATTGTGGGACAGTTCGTATTCGAGCGTCTGGTCTATGTCCGAGCTTTCGCTGTTTGCGTACAGTTTTATCCAAAAGCGGTACAAATGTCCGGTTGTCGTGTTCGGGTTTGGCGTGTGTTTGTGTCGGTGTCAATTGGAGCAAGATTTATAGATAGTGCAGTATGCGTTGTATGAGAAAAAAGAGCATGGAATACGATGAGTTGCATAGAATTTGGACTTGATTTAGCATCAGAAGTAGTAGGTGGCATAGACTCGGAAGCAATAAATGAGAACTGAGAGCTAGCTACGTTGCAGTGACGCAAAGGAGGAGTGACCGCTTACCTGTAGGCCGTTCCGAAGGCATACGATCCTATTTTGCCCGCCTGCGGGATTGCATTTATACTGGCCTGGTGAATGATTCCGTCGCGATCGCGTTGCACCTGACTAACGGTACTGGGTTGACCACGGTACACTCTCTGCTGTCGATCGGACTCTTCCTCTTCGACGGGAGGAAGCGTCTCCTGGGCATCGGCGTACAGCTGAAGTATAAATAACGATTTTTATAAAACGGAAACTAAATGAATTAATAATTAATTAATTAATTTGATCTATTTGCGGGTTGTTTTTATCGAAAAAAAAGATCAAAAAATTCATTAAGGCCAAAAGTTGTTCTTAGCGAAAACCAGTTTGAAGTTTCATAAATTAATTTCGTTACAAAGCGTATTAAAATGCTTATAATTAGAATAAGGGGGTCCAAAACTCAACCTATCTGTCTATCGCTAAAATTTAAGACTACCAGCAAACCTTTGCTATATCCTCCTGAGAATCGAGCAGAGGCTTTGGCTGACCCCGGGACGAGATAACTGGATTGGGTGGCACTCTGAGCTCTGGTGGCGGCGGCGGGATGTGCTGCACCTGTGCCTGGATCACCTGCGGTGGTGAACGGTGGTACTGAGGCGCCACCGTAGGTGCTTTCGGAGTGCCGGCCGGGCTGCTGAAAGCTGCCCCGAAGCGCACTCGGCTGGGTACATGCTGTTGCTGCTGCTGTGCCTGGCTCTGGCCCTGGCTATGCGCGGGTGTTTGCTCCGTGGAGGTGTCCACTAGCTCACAACCCACATTGCGGGGCCAGTCGCAGGTCTGGAGTTCGTGTGAGTACATCAGGCCACCGGTGCAGCTTTCGAGCAGTGCGCCACCAAAGACGCACACATAGTACTGGGTGCAATCCGTGGGATGTGGGTAGTAGCCGAACTCCTCGGGGCAGTCGAAGCTAAGGCCATTGGAGCTGGTGGGCTTGACATTGGTGCCGAAGCTACGCGAGCTGGAGATGCGTGAGGCCCGTTTGCTCTGTGCCTCTGTGGATCCTGTAGAGTAGAATGGGATAGTGGGAGGAGGGTTAACTGGCATTCAAGGCAATTTTTCTCGATTAGTGTAAAGAGAAATGGATCGTTAAGGTGTCAAATATGTTCATTATCTGTCTCATCGTATCAGACCTTAATATCTTTTATAGATGGAGGTTGCAACATCTTTGTCATGGGCTGTCACCGTTTTATTTGCACTTTTAATGTCTACACATACAAACGAGAATGTCTGATGGAATTACAGAGTTTTTGCTGATCATTGTTATGACATTCACGAACTCGCAGCCAAATGCCATAGGCAACACTTAAAATTTATTCTTAAACAGTTGCTCATATGTACATATATGTATATACATATTCAGAAATGCGGCAGCGGCAATTTTTTTGTACCCAACGACTGAGGAAGTTATTTATGGCTCTATTAGGATACATGTTTTAAACGATTCTTAAATTACCTTAATTCCCAAATTCACTTACTAATTGCCAAAATTGTAAAGCTATTGAGTTCAGAGCCAATTAACACTCCAGTTTTAATAGTACATTTATTGTTAAGACAGAGACCGAGACCCGACCAAAAATTTAATTAAAGCTCTCATTGCATTCAAGTTTGTTTTTGGTAGCTCTCCGGCTTTTGTGTTGTTGTTTAGTTAGGTTAATTTACAGCTTTAAATTAGTGTAGTTTACTTTCAAAACACTTTACTTTTGCTTTCAAAATATATGTATATACGCTCTGCTGGCTAGGTGTGGGGTGATCATTAGGTCGCTTAAGTAGATTTTTCTATTATTATTATAATATTCTATGCAGAAGCAGAAGCTGGATAGCAATCGATGATTGGCAGTTTGGGGGCCAATGGCGAAAAATGTGGCCACAAACATTTAGAATGTGATTTAAATTGATGATCTGATCTCATCGCTGGCTTCCCAAAGGGTGGGGTAACCATAATGGGGCAAGTAATTGGTTAATCAAGAAGTCTAGTCTAGTGCAGAATTACACATCCATTTAAAGGTTCTCAGATGATTTTGATTTTGTGTGTGATTAGATGTTTTATTTAGATTTTTCTTGAAAGTTTGAAGTATTTTTTATGATTTTAAAACTTAAATATTTATATCCCTAACCCATATAATTTTTAAGCTTCTGTTTTACTCTCCGAGCTTTTAATAAAACCAGGCAACTTAGTGAATATTGGCAATATTTCTTGCCATTTATAACGCTCTACAATTTCACTTAAATATTTATTAAAAATAAATCACTTAAAATTCTATCCGATTTTATTAACTCATTTAGTTGGCAATTAATTCCCTGGCCAGCTGCAACTTCAAACTCGATAGTTCACTATCTCTCGCCCCTATCCATACATTATATAGATGCATATATGTATGTATATAGTGGCAAGTACTAATAGCATATCTGGGGCTATTTAGCATTTTGCGATCCATTTAAGCCGCGGCCAACTGTCGCTCCAATTAAAATACAACTCATCTCCTGGGCCGTATTTGCAAATTGTTGCATTGCAAATTGTGGCTTACATAAAGGAGGGGCTGTGTGTCTATATAAATGTCTGTTATTGAGATGTCTACAGTCTGGTATTGGGATCTTTGCATCTACAGATTTCACACTCTCCTAAAACTGACAATGCAGACAGAGAAAGATGAGATTTTTTGGAATTACATTTTTTTAGATAAAGTATATACACATATTCCAAGTAATATTTGTAGTTATTATATTAATAATCATGAAAATATATTATTAGCAATATTTTTTTCAAGGTATCTTTTTTTTAGTAATTCAAGAAAAAGGGACTAATAATGATGGCAAATAAAACAAAATCTACAAATCCGTTTTTAATTTCTTTTTTCATTTTTGTAGCATATAAAAACATAACATAATTTTATTCGCTGTGCCTTTACTTTTTCGCTTTTCATGCGCTTTTCTTTTTTGATTTCTTAAATCGATTTGCGTATTTCGGGCAGCGGTAATTGTTCGACGAACTTTAATATGGCGTAGGGGGGCGCCTCCCTTTTTCCTCACCCTCCCTCCAATATTTTCCAACCGATTTGAATGTGGACATTTGGACAAAATTCTTTCTGCCGAACCCAGCGATCAGATGTCATAATTTCTTCTCGCCAAACTCATAATTTGAATTTATTTGAAAGTTTTTCACGGTCTTTAAATATAAACTTTTTGCGACTGGAGGCGTCTTTATGGTAATTTATTTGCCGTTTTTTCAATTATAATAAGATGGGAACAAGTTTGCACTTCCTACTGGAAGAAGGTCTCCATAATGATGGTGTTAACGGGGGTAACAAGACAATTGATCAACCCATAATAAAGATTTTTATTTGAACTCATTGCATTAATTTCAAGAGATTTTCTAGGACTTCTTCGTAAAAAATGTATATATATATATATATATATATTAAATTCATCATTATAATTTAGAGCGGATCATTTAAAGTTTATTCCCCTCGAATTATCGCATATTGAGGCACAGCCCATTGCTGCGTTACTTGTTTCTTTTCCCGGCATTCGACGTTGGAATTTTAATTGAGAAACAGAGCTCGGCTTGGCCCACGAGCGAGCACACCGGAGAAAGAATGGCACATATGTTGCATAATACCCGCAATTTATGGCCATTATGGCAATCTACATCGCCAGTACCCAGCATCCATAAGCGTAAAAAATAAGTCCCAAACTTTGAGTGCTGCTGCAAAGCGATTTGCGCTGAATCAGCCGTCAAGTGGTGACAATTCGCGGGCAAAAAAAAGTTTTAATTATAAAAACGTGCCGTTATAAGCTCGCCTTTTGCTTCGCAAAGGTAACTGCACCCAAATAAGAGCTGACCTCAAAGCGTGCACTGATCAAAACAGAATGAGTTTTGGAGTTCCGAAAAAGCCCATTTATAGTGGTGTATTCGACAAGGCCTAGAGTAAAAAAATAAAACTGATTACGGCGAACAATTTGGGCTCAATTTGAATTCTATTGAAATCAATTCTTTGAAATCAAAGTATTGCAACTTAAATGCTGACAACAAATTAGATAGCCTAAAGCCTCTGGCTACAAAAAAATATTGCATAAGTTGCAGCCTGTATGGTACGGCTTGAAGTTGGGTATAATTTTGGGAGACTTCCATCCAGAGAGACACAATTAAATTCACAAATGGGACAAGTATAGGCTATGATTTAATTGTAACGCGAGTCCTAACCAACTTTAGTATAGGCCAGCAGCCAATGCCGTTATTCTGTCCTTAACCGGACACGAGTAACAGGCCGTTTGATGAACCTCGTATAGTTTGACTGTAAGACTTTATATTTACTTTTGCAATACTCCCCCGAATACTTAGGAAACCAGGTCTTCGTCGTCGCCGGATAGACATTTTATAATTGGCCGTAGATGAATTGCTAATTCGTAGCGCATGGCAAACGTTGACGGTGATCCCACTGAGAAGAGAAAGGCGCCCTCCCAGTTGGAACTACTGGGGAGCATTAAGATTCGTCTCCTGCGCAGTCCGAAATAGTGTCAAGGCTTTGGGAGGGCATCTACTTGGCATGCAACACAGCCGAAGCGCTTCTCGAATTGTGTAATTATCGCGCGAAAATGTCGTTTGGAGTCGGCGTCTCCGAGGTAGCTACATTGACCGTGTCTGAGTGACTGATATACAGTGTTGGCTGGCGCACAATGAAAGCCAATCACGTGCCAATGGCAATTGACCATGCAAGAGCATAGACTTGCCGTCAGCACGGATGACATTTATATTAGACCGCGAAGTCCACAGCCCGTCGTCTACAGCCCACACTTAACAGCCGCCGTTGATTGTTTGCTGTTTGTTGTTGTTTCTGGGTTTCTGTCATTGGCAGGCTATGCTGACTATGCTCTGCAATCGTACTTTCTGCTCTACTAAACAATACTACTTGTACGCTCGAACAAGCGGAGGCTAACGCTAAAGCTGAAGCCGATGCCGGAGCTAAAGCTAAAGCTAGTGACGGGGCTTGACTGGTCTGCTGTTATGCAACTCGTAGTAATTCGACCATAAGCCTGATTTGTTTTGCTTAGCTCTTGTCGTTTCCACTCGCTCATCTACGCTGGCCCACTTGGTGGTGAATTAGTTCAGCAAGAGATGCTACTCTTATAATACACTGGTACAGTGTATCACCAGACCTCCGCACTGCATGTTATGGAGAGTAATGTCGCCTGCTTGTTAGCCCACAATGTTAACCTGCTGGGCGTGTAACTGGCCTTTTCATTTGTTATGCCCAAAGTGCGCTCGACCAACAACTTCTCAGTCGTAAAATGTGGCTTGATGAGCAACTTGACTTTCGTGTCAGTCGGAAGCGGCCATAAAATACGGCACGCACGACAGTTTTCTGTGGTACATAAGCATCGCTTTGAGACTGGCTGAAGATCAGCGCGCGCCATTTTACTATCAATTTGATTTGACTGTTCCTGCTTTAGATATGCTCTCTGGGCACTTAAAACCAATAAAAATGTCGTTTGTATCAAAATGTTGAATATTTATGGTGTATAAGTAGCCCTGCCCGGTGTGCGGTAAGGCTAGATTTGTGTTAAAGGGATCAGGCCTTTCCGCTGTGTATCGCACGATTGTTGCCATTGATTAAGCGGTTCCGCGCCACAAGGCGTTAATTTATGCAAACGCCATTTGCTTAATGACTCTCTGGGCCTTAACGAGGGCCGATGATACTAACGCCTGGCTCAAGAGACTGCGCGGTGAGAATGTGTCACAGCTTGGCGGCCCAAAAGTGGTTAGACAGTAGCCGGTAAGGCGGCATTTCAACACTGCCTCCGACTTATTTGAAGCCATAAAATTGGCAACAGCCAATAGCATGGCCAAATTTAGACAAATGGCGCGAAGCATTGCACTAATTGCCACCCCGTTTGGCAGCGTCGGGATGCAGCCTCAAGATCTGATTTATGTCGGCCGTAATGAGCAATTGGACCAGAGGATTGTTTTTATAGAAGGAAGGGTCTTTAAATTGATCTATTTAATGGGATAGTGTAATGCCTGTTTTCATTATTATTTTTGCTTCTTCGGTGCACCTTTCTCTTTAGTTAAAGTCAAAATATGATTTAATTACTCTCTCTGAAGCAACTTGAAAGTTGTCCAGGCTTTGAACAGTCGAGTCACTGCCTCAATTGATGGCTCAATTCCTATTCGCGTGTTTCGAGCTTGAACTTTTAATTAAACACGGCTTACCAGCAGCGTGCGCCCAAGCACCCAGCAAGTTTGTTGCTTAAGTCTTTCGATTCATTGGGTGCGGTGCGCAATTAAACGCACGCTCAGCCCAGCAAACAGCACACCCGCAAGACGGAAATATAAATCATGGCCTGCGGACTGCCGGCTGACTAGCCAGGTCGACTTTCGTTTGTTTTTAATTTCAATCGACTGCACAAATCAATGGGAGAGCCCGAAGAGCGGCAATTGCAAAGGCGCCCGCCGCAATTGAATGTTGCATTCCAACATCTCTCTTATTACGAAACGTGGCCCAGGTGACCACAGCTGAGGCGCCGCTTTGCATGCTCACACGCGTAGGAAACTGGCAGAGGAATCAGTTTAAATTTCGGCGTGAGCTTTTCCTTTCTAAAGAAAAAGTCTCCGACGACGGCTGCACTTCCTGACAGCATTCCCCCAGTCTGCGGGGATCCACCGAAATACCAGATAAATTTGTCCATACGAGTCCTATTACTGGCTTACTGAGCTTTGGGGACATTAATTTTATTGGAATGAGCCATAAATAATAAGCTATTACCTCGGCACTTGGGCCAGATTAGCAGATTTAAGGCACCGCTGTAAAGATCTTTTTTCTGGCCGGCTCTGTAAGAAAGCTCCCCATCTGCCAACTAAATGGCTTAATTTCTACATTAATATTAGCGAGATAAAACTATTAGTTAGCGGGCAGACGCATCCCTTTCATTCATCGGAACTAATCAATTTCGATTTCAGTGTTTAGCGGCATGACAGACTTGGGGGCTTTGGGTAGTCGACGATAGAGAAATGAAAGGGAATAAAATATAAATATTCGCAGTAAGCATTAGCCAATCGTCTATTTTTAAAGTGTACCGCAAAACAGGAAATATGCAGTACTTACTCTACCTACCCCATACCCCTCGCTTGCCGTTTGCTTTTCTTTTTGTAGCCGTGGCTGTAGCTGTGGGCCACATTCAAATACTAAGTGGAGCTCCGGCCTGAAGTGCTTTTCGGCTATTATGCAACAAGAGTCTATCGACTGGATTTGTGTTGTTGCCACACGTACTATCGACAATGTACATTCGGAGCTGTGCTGTGCAGTGGCAGTGGCGGCTCACTTTTCTTTCCACTATTTTGGGGAGAATGCTCCAATTTGCTGGCCAGGCTTTGCACTTTCTTTGAATGGTTAGTGGGTCTTTCTGTGTGTTAACTGCCTCGGCCAGTTCGATTTAACGATTACGTCCACTAAGTCGGGTCTGTATCTTTGTTTGCTTCAGCTCCGCGTATCGCCACTAAAATGTCTGTGTTGGCCGCGGACAATAACGAGCTTCCCCGTTGTGCCAATTTCCAGGGATTCCCCTACCCTTACCAAAAGTACTGTCCAATTTAAACAAAAGGTACTCAGAACACTGGTCAAACAAATCGTGGAAAAATGCGCCTAAACTATACGGGGGGAACATTTGGATCTGCGGCCACCTGTACATGTCATCGGCGGTACTCGCAAATGACTTGACTTTCGAAGCACGCAGCAAAGCCAGAGCAAGCCTCTCAATATGACAATTGTGGCACACGTTTTTTTCTATCAACTTTACAGATGTTAATTGGCAGCAAACTTTCAAATCGTTTTCAAAATATGGGCCTCGCTCCCAACGGCCTGTGCCTGCACCTAGCTTTCGCTTCTGAGCTTTATTCGCGGGTGTGATGCGGCTCTATGGGATCATGTCGGTGTTTGGGTTGTTCTAGGGACTAGCAACTCGACCACATTCCTGGCCATAAACTATATTTGCATTTGTGAATTGCACCGAAAGTGAATGCTGTTGGCCAGGGACTGCTGACGACAAAAACCTCAAGAAAACGGCGGGAAAGTGGGTCAAACCGAGAATGTTGCATAATCTACAGCCACACAACACGGCACTCACTGAGACCGCGGCAGCATACATGCAACCCCAGTGGTGTCCGTGTGTGTGTTGGTATCTCAGATCTTTTTGCTAGTGGCAGCAACTAGACCACGCGACGGCAAGTCGCCGCCGTCTGTGACTACAACTGCGACTACGAGACAGCGACCACGACAACGCCACATTGTGGCGCAAGGCTCGCTGCCTGCCACGCCCACAACAAAATCGATCACTTTCGCTTTCTGCAACTGGGCGACGACAGCAACTGCAACTGCAGCCACTCGATTTATGTGCTGGGCAATGCCCGCGATTCGTGTGTCGCATTCGCAATAAGGCTGCAGTAATCGAAGCAGGAGACGGGCACGGAACAAGCGACTAGATCTGGGTGGTGACAATTGGACGTCTAGGTAAAGCGTGTCTTGTGTGCTGCTACTACACTCCGATGAGTGGGAATGGATCTTTGTAACGCGTGATTTTGCTCCACAAATACGAAACTGTTTTCGATGTCGTAAAACGCTCCGAGGGCGAGTCGATGCGATTGCATTTTGTGTAGCTTCGTGGGTAGTACATGGCGGCAGTTTGTTTTTGTCACAGCCATTGCTGACGCCGCTCCAAGTAATGGATTTCTTCTTGCAAAACGCTTAGGTGTACGATCTTCCAAGGGAAATCTATTTTATTGAACTGGTACCTCAAACGGAAAAATTTTCGTTTGGAGTTTGCCTTGACCGTCCAGTGCGAAGGTCAGGGTACTTCCCATGCCCAAAAGGAAAACAAGATGAACACAAAGAAGTGGGCGGGATTTGTAACATATTGCAAAAGCAAAAAACATAAATTTGGCAAAACATCTAACTCCAAAGTAGCCAGCGCAAAGGAAGCACTTCAAAGTGCGCTGGCTAACTGGCTGGCTGGCTGGCCAAAAGCCAACAATTTACATACAGTAACAGCAACAGATTTCTGCTTCAGCGCGCTGTTTGGTATTTACCGTTCGGCTTGATTCACTATTCAAAGGAAAAGACCCCGCCAGTATCATCTCTTCTATTGGCATCACCAGCCACACACTCGCACCCAGGTCAAGGTACTTTTTGAACTTGTGTCTGGCTTCTCCAACGGCGTGGCCTAACAAGCAGGCCGTGGAAACGCAAATTTAAAGTCTCCCCATTTTAAATATTGTATTATTCTGCTTGATTCGATGAAATTGTATTAATCTGTCGCCATATACATCTCTTTGAATCAAGAATTATTTGTGCAAATTGAATTGCCGACCGACTGTAATTATCCTTGTTTGTGTTAAGAGGTGTGCGGAAATGTTCTTTTTCTCTTCTTTATCGGCACTACACCTACTAATCTGTCTGTCAAAAAGGTTCGAGCGCAGGCTGAAAAGGCTTATGTGATCGAGTAGGAGACATAGGCCTGTCGAGCAGCAGCGACAAAGTCGTGGCTGACATGGACGACGGGCAGTCATAAGAGTAGAGTAGTGGCAATAACAATTTTCCTTTCACTTTTCATTTAAATGAATTTGATAAGCACCAGAGCAACAGACAACTGCAACAATGACCGGACCCGGCCAGACCACCAGAGGCCAGGCCAGACCCAGGCCAACAACTTTATAATGCCGGAAATCTTTGCTATCCACTCAGTGCCTGGTGTCTTACATTAACGCACTTGTTTCGGCACACGGTTGACCAAAATCTAACTAACTCTGCTTGCTTAAAAGAGAGAAGCGATCCACAATGTATATATATACATATGTATACATATTTATTTTGATGCAAAGTTTCTCTAACCCAAGTCCACCAAGTTGGTTGAAACTCCCAGCTTTGGGCCTCAAGTTCCGCTCATTGTTTGCGCCGTGTTGTGCTTCCGCTTTTCACGAGCTGTAAATAGCTGAAATAATTAGCCAATATGCATTTTCGGTTAACTGACAATCAAAATGGGAGGACAACGCCCCCTGCATTCGAATTTCGCATTGGTAATCACACTGGCTGTTTGCGGTCTGGCACCCTATTAAATGCCACTCGGATTCGTTGTCTTCGTCGAACACTGCAGTTTTACAGCCCGACATGCTGCCGTTGACGTGATGGTTTTTGGCACCCAATCGCTCTTGTTCGCCACGGGGGAAGGGGAATCACCGGCAAGAGTGGCTATTACGCCACCGCCACTTGATTAATGTTACTGATGAGGCCTAGGTGGGACAAGAGCGAAGCAATGTCTTAATCTCTTAATTTGACCAATGATGATTTGTGCGTGGTCTTTAACAACTGGTATCCAAGAATGTTTTCCTTTGCCCTGCGAAGGTACTTTTTTCGCACATGAAGCAGCGGCTACCTCTGGCATCTTGAATTCGAGATCGATTTTAAACTCATCTCTGCCGAAACCATGGTCGCATCGGTTACGTATGCGTAATTTGTAAATAAAGAAAACAATAATCACGGCGCTTGTCAGAGGGGCACTAGAAATTAAATCTTCCGCATTCGGAAGAAATGCCATTCAATTGTCGTCGAAATCGCAGTAAATAATAATCGACTTTGGCGCACATCTGCTAGGTATCTGGTTGGGAAGCCCGTTACTAATTCGCCTGTTCGTTTTTTTTTTTTTTTGAAAGATGAATAGTGTGGAGCTGAAATTGGGCTATTGAGCTGCGACTACACTCGGAGATTTGGTCCACTGAGAGATTTGGTCGTGACTGCCGCTTAGTTTGCTCCGAGACTAGACGAGGCTGCGACTGTAACTTTGGCTATGCGTGGGTTAAGTCGTTGGCCAGGCAAAGCCTTCAGTCGTGGCTTGCAGCACGGTAGAGGTATTTTTGTATTACAATAAATGCAGTCAAGAGCCAGTCGCCAATCGATGTCTGCGTTGCGCTGAGCCGCACTGCTCTGCGATTTGATTCGATTCGATTCGATGCCTATGATGTAAGCGATGCAACTGAAACGAGTGCGCTAGTATCATAACCCGGCAGGGGCAGTCCAGTTGCTGCTACACCTACTGCACGGGATTAAATCGCGATTTGTAATTAAAATTCCCTTGCCGCAGTAGCTGTGGAAAGAGCATGTGTAATCTGCCAGAGGTGTATTTGAAATTTAAATTTCGCACGGCACCGCTCTGGGCCAGGCCTAGGGCGAACAGGGTAGGTGTTTAGCCCAAAAGAGATCGCTTTGTTCAGCGGCGCATTTTTGTCATGGGAAACTCTGGCGGCGAGTCAAAAGCCACTGTCTCTTACCGCGTCCGAGGCCCTATGTGTGCTTTTTACAATGATTTATAAAAATAATAGAATAATAATATAAACCAACTATTTCCGAGTATTTTAATACAGAAAAACTCTGTGCAACTAGCAACAGATGGGGGTGAAATAATTGTGAATAACGCAAGCAGAATTATATCACATCCAGGCTAATTTATTCCATCAGTTGTGTATCAGGCTTTCCTCTCTGCCCCACAACTCTGAAAATGGCAAAAGTAAAGAAAAGGCCACCACCACCACCAAAACGCCTCGGGAGTCTGGCCAGCAAATAGATCCGCCCAGCCCACTCCTGCCCAGCTCCGCTGCACCCACGGGGCCACGGTGCTCTGCATACAAAAAGTAATCGCTGCAATCGTTTTTAAATACGCCACCCACAGTATATCCAAGGAATGGCATTATAGATGTCTCAGTCTCTATTTCTGGCTGCGATGGTTACTTATACGCTTGTAGAAGATTTGTATTTAAATAGTCAGCACTTAAGCATTTTTCTATCACTACTGAATCTCTATCAATTTGATTTCTTGTCATTTTAGTACGTTTAACGTACACCGACTCAAATTGGGTTCGACTCAAAAAATGGAGCAGCAGCCGAAGTCGGGTCAAAGTCAAAAACAACCCACATTGCTGCCTTCTCTTCGTAGTCGTAAATGTAATTGTGGGCGCCTGCTAACGACAACTGCTTGCTTATGGTAGCAGCCGCAGCAGTACTTTTAATCTGGCGTCTTGGCATTAGAATCCAAAAGTGAGCGGCTGGTCGCCCCACGATCGCCGAACTGACTTGGCTTTTAAGGGGTCCGTGGCACGTTTTGGGTGTGCCCAAAAGGCTTAAAGCATAGCCATAGAAATATACAAAAAAAAAAAAAAAAAAAAAAAAAAAAAAAAAAAAAAAAAAAATGTATGACTTGCCCTGTGGCGGATTACAGCTGTCTGTAATCCGCCTTACTTGCATGTTTTATGATACCGCATCTTAATGATCCTTGTTTCAGTTTTGTCGCGACGAAACTAAGCTGAATCGTCCGGGGCCTCCGAGTTGTATTCGGATTTCGCCCAGAACCAAAGAGCAAATTACACCTTAATTATTCTCAACGTCTTGCGACTAATGTGGAGTTCGCCTTGTGGCTGCGGCTTTCATAATTCTGCTCAAAAGTCGAGTCAGAAACGAATTCAAGGTCGCAAACGCCAAACGCCTTACTGCGGTCTATAAAAGGCGGCGGCTGTGGCTCCGCCAGTTGCGCAAGAGAACGCCAAAGCCATTGCCGTCGATATGCAATAGAAGGCATAACCATTATGGTTCCTAAGTTTGCCTGTGTCGGCGTCGGCGTCGGATTCGAATCCGGATCCAGACTAAGCCGAACGAACAACACGCCTTATTAGAAAAATCTAACAATTGTAACAGCAAGAATGACAATGGCGAAAACAATTATGCCAGGGCAATAACAATAAGTGAAGCTGAATCTAATTGAGACCAACAGTTCGACTTGGCCTTCCACACATTTGTATATCTATCTGGTCGCGGGGTTTATGCATATATTCCAATCTGCCCTCGACTTCAATATGGCGCAGGGGCTTCACACTGGGTATCTGTTGGGAATAGGCTACTTTATGACTGTGCAATTAATTTGGTCAGTAAATAGTGTAAAAATACTAGTAACTTAACTTCTTGGTTGTTAATCAAAGGTCTTAAATGAAAAAAAAATTCGATCAAATTTCAGCCTCTAATATCGTTAGGGGCAATCAAAGGAGATTGGTTTCGTCTAAGTGCTTCTGTTAGTGAGTCATACCACGAAAACCGAAAATTAAAACACCCAAACACTAAACGTTAATCGGTTCACATGAATGCCAAGCCCAGCCGTTAAAATGAAACTGAAAGGTTGCCATGGTGCCAATTGTGCGGAGTCGGATTATTTCAGTCCCAGTCGCCATTTCCGTGCTCCAAAGAACTTTGCCGTCGTCGTCGTCGGGCTCAAACGCCCACAGTTTCTCAGTCTTGGTAGTTATGCAACAGAAACGTCGCCGCCTTTGGGCGCATTCGATTCCATTTTGGCAAACTAATTTGTTGAATTAAGTGTAACAGCAGCTCGACCCAGGTTCAGGCACAGCGATATCTTTCGGTTGATTGGCTGCTCGGCCGTTTACTCGGCGGCTCAGTCCCAACTCAACTACGCTATGTTCCCAAGCTCTGGTAAGTAGCTCGAGGGAGTGTCTGCTCGGCTGCGGAATTCATTAAATCTGTTGCTGCTTGCTTATAAATAATGTGAACCAATTAAAACAAGATCCCAACACTGCCGTTTAGCCGTCAGACTATGCTCAAGTAGCAGCTGCATTGAGCCAGAAGTTTCCCCCCGAGTGCGAAAAACAAAAGACTTAGGCAACAAACTTGTCTTTTGTCTTAATGTCATCAGCTTTTGCAACAGCAATACTTCTGTCGCGGCTCGTTCACCTTTACTGCACGCACCCCCAGTCGCAGCATCAAATTAATAACATACGAGTTTGTACGAGTGGCCATAGATCGTGATTGTAAAGTTCTAATTTCTGAATTTGTATTCTTTGCGAATCGTTCTCGTTTCTCGTTGCCTCTGTCTGTGTGCCTGAAACTCTGTTCTCTTTGTAAGCTGAAACCATGCCAAGGTTGGGCCTTCTATTTAAATACTGAATATGGTAATGTGGAGAGTACTTGCAGGCAGGGCTTAGCCGCGACTGCTGCTGCTGCTGGGTGTGAACTGCCACGCTATAATTAAATGGCTTATAACTACCAGCTGAATGAAACAAAAAGGTAATCAGACCAAAAACCAAACCTGCACCACAACAAGATGCCAAGTATGGGTAACTGATGCAAACCCAGCTGGCAGCGATGACTTAAGCGGCTGGCCTGGAGTCAGACGACAGACGTCGCTATAGTTGCATGTCAGCAAAAAGCAAAATGCTTTGCTAACGGCTACAGGTGACCTTCACCTTTTGCTCATCGCGCTGCCTAAGAGCATGAGCACGAAGATGAAAAACGATGCCAAAAGATCGTTTACATTAAATCAAATACCAAGCCAATGTTCAACCAAGACTAACATACAGCGGACTATCATTTGACAGGCATACAACAGGGGCACTGAGCGGCGAATCTCAAAACTTCAATTGCCAACTCTCGGCCAGATGGAGAAATGTTTCGGACTCGACGGCGTCTCCGGGTAATGTCAACCGGTAACGGCGTGGCGTGGACCGGCAACCGCACCTCGTCCAGCCTGTCGTTGAACTTGAACCGACAATGGCACACGTTTGGCAGGTAAAAGTAACCAGTAAGACCAGCAACAATAAGGCACGGCCAGGAAAACGAGTGGAAGCGAGTCAGTAAGCAAAAACACAGCAAAAGACCCAAAGTGACCTTAAGTCTGGCGGCCTATGACTGCTGACTGCTGGTTGGCGCTATTACAAAATGGGAAGATTTCGATGGCCGTGACACTGAATGGTTGTCCAGGGTGCACTTGGGTTTTGTTTTCTTAAACAAAATAAAAAAACTATTGAGGGCGAAAATCCGAAAAGGCTTTTAAATTTTGTAATTAACCAAATGGAGTTTGCTTGTACAATGCGTATAGCAGATGGAGAAGCATTCCTAGTCGAGGATAGGACACTATAATTTATGTGTTCTGCCTGAATAAATGCATTCCACACTCACTGGTGGGCAGTGAGCTGCAGCGGACAAAAGACATTAACCCAATAAATTGCGGAGGCTGCGTGTGCTGCGGCGGCCGATTCGGGCCGAGTCTGCGTGTGTTTGCGCTTGATACGACAAAGCTTCATTAACAACTTTTAATCAAGATGTCTAATTGGCAACACAAACACAGCAAAGGCAACGATTATTAAGCAGAAGGCAAAGTCAAACCACAACTAATCAAAACGAAAAAATGAACACACACATGTAGGAGAAAACAAAAAACAATAATTATTAAAACGCCGCTTACGAATACGAGTTGCGGCTATGCTGAGAGGTGCTAGCAGATCAGAAAAAATGATTGGTGGCCACACGATCTATCAGTCGTATTTGCAGTAAGCGAAACGCCAAACGCTAGTAATGTTAACAAAGCAAATTGATTGCAAGATATACTGCGACTACGACTCAGACTACGGCCTCAGAAAAGCCAAAGTCAGGGCCGCCGTCGGTGTCTACTTGTGACAGAAGTGGGCTATATTTTTGAGCTGTGAACTTGAGCTTCTTAGGGCTCAGACTATGTTTATTTTCTACTCGTGAGTGACACGTCAAGTGTTCCGCAGATCAAGCACGCTAAGAGCACCGTTTTGGGTTTACTTCCACGTGAAAGTCTCGATGGGGAATCTTCTATGTTCGCCGAATCGTTTAATAACGCGCTGACTAATCAGCAAATAAAACATCTAAAAAACCTTCACAGGCCGTGTCGTTTCGGCATAAGCGGATATCATTTGTTGGCCGCTAGTTGCCTTTGGATTACTATCCGGTTTCGCTCTAACAGTCTGAGACTTAAGCTTTTGATAAATTATGCGTATATATTTAAAATGCTGTTTCTGCCAATACTGCTTTGTAAGAGAGACAAGCACTGCCCGTTGATAATTCGATAGGATCCGAATATGTTGCTGAATTCAAGGCTAGCTCAGAGTCATCATCCGTCACACCAATACCCATGTTAGAACGCATTACCCGCCAGCTTTGGCTTCAGACTAGCATGTCCCTTCCGTCAAATAAAAAGAACACATAATAATGAACCAACCAGAGGAATTTGGGTTTTGTGCAGGCTGATTTGATTTATAGAATACATCAGAGGTAATAGGAATGTGTAAGTGTCATGAGATATCGAGTGCCTATCTGTGTCACATCCGTAAATTATGCGGCGCAAAGCCGGGACAGGACTGCGTCGAGCGCAGAATTATTGTTGGCATGCAATCAGGCCGACATCTTCTCGTAAAGTACAAGAAGGCGGGCTGCCTGGCGGAAAGCAAGGGTTGCGGGGCACATTGTTAGCAAGTCCTACGCGATGTCGTCTTGCAAGTTATGCGACGCCTTCGGGCAGGGTCACAACAAATTTATTGCCTCCTTTTGGTGTGGGTAACCATCGAAATATGCTTATGCATATGGGCATTTCGCTCCTCAGGATGATCGCTTTATCTTTTTTGCGCCATACATATTACTAAGTCAAGATAGTACTTGTGTGCGTACCTAGAGCTGATGGTGTCTGCCAACCAGCATTTCTTATAATTGTTCGATTAATAGCTTATTTAGATCTCAGGGGTAGTAGTGCTAAATTCAGTAAATTATCGCTTTCAAAAGGCTAGACACGACACTGACCTATTCGCATCTGATCTGAATGATCTGAAACGCAGCGGTTTCCCACGCTGCTGGTCTGGACCACACCCTGTACCACTGCGAGTGCAGCTGCTCCCAAGCTAATTAGCCAATTGCGGCTTTAATGTCAACTTTGGTGTAATTTAATTAGAGCTAGCCGCAACAGAAGCAGCTCGAGCGCCCAGTTCATGGGGATTTGGACAAATAGGATTCGAGCCGGAGTTAAACCCAGTTGCCCCGCCGCCACTGCAAAGTCCCAAGGCCAAGAATCAGCCAGCGATATCTTGACAAATTAATAATGAGAAGTAATCGATGACTGTCAAACCAGTTAATAAAAACCAAAAACCGTTAATTGATATTAAAGAGTCCCAAAAAAGTGATAAAAACAAAAAAACATGTCAATAAATAAGTAAAATCAATAACTCTGAAACCGGGATCTTACTTATTAGTTATAACACCTCAATGTTGCTGCAGTTAACTAGCTTTCAGTTTCAATACTTTTTAATACATATGCAGATCACGGCTCGAACTTCAACTCAGTTGGATGCGGTTCGATGACTTTATGAAAGTGTATCTCCTTTTCGACCAAGCTAGCGCTTGGCACTTGCTAAAGCTTTTTGGATTGGAGCTTTGCAGTCAATAGCCGCCGCTGCGGTGGCCTGCCACAAAACGAAGAAAAACCAAGACGATGATTTAATTTTACAAGACTTCAAAAAAACAAAAAACAAACGCGAGTCTGAAAAATGTCATCAAACTATCCATTGCAAGGGGAACCTGTTGTTGGGTTATTGCCTTTCCGCCCCGGCGTGCAGGTGACATTGAAAAAGTCAAAAAGCGAAATCAGGATCCCGATGAAAGCAGGTAGGTGCAATGAGCCAACGGTAACAAATTGCACTTAAAAGGTAGTATCAACAGAGATATCATTTAAGCATCGAAACAACATTAGCTCGGAAGGTAAGCTGCTTGTGGGCTTACGCAGATGCTCCCATTATCCAGATGAAGTCGCAGCGACCAAAAGAGTGACAGACAGTCGCCGCCGCCAGATCTTGCCCAGTGAATAATAGAGCCAAGCTTCCCTCGGCTGGCTCTGTATGTTGAAAACACGGAGCCCAGAGCCCAGAGTGCCATACGTAATCGGTGCGGAGTCTTCGCTGTCCTGCAACTCATTACATTTGACACCGAGCACTTAATGAAGCTCCTAACGACGCAGATGAGTGTGTTATGCAATCGCTGGGGCTCCACTAATCGATAAGCTCTGATACTTTCACGCCAGCCTGGCCAACATATTGTCACTGTGTCCGTCATCGCTCACTTAAGCGGGCACCACTAATACGCACTGTGGTGCACGGCCGTTGAAGGTGAAAGTGAAAGGTGGTCGTTTCGAAATATGCTATTTGATAAATGAAAGACAAGGAACGATGAGGAATAGCAGCCGGACCGCAGCAGCGCCTTGTCCTTGAAGGTCTGATGCCTGTGTTCGCGCATGAACTCAACAGCGAAGCAGCGGGCTGAGAAAAACAACAACCGCAATCGCGTCAAGGTCGTTGCATCGAGCATCTACAAAATCCAGTTTATTCACAAGAGCAACAAACGAGGAAACAATGAAAGAAGTCGTAACCGGGAACGCAGCCAGCGTTCATCCGCAAAACCTTGTATTTCATTTTCATTCTTGGCCTGGGATGTCGTCTCCACGAGTATTGCAATTTATACTGTAAGACCCAGGAGTGCTCTTCTGAAATAATAGTGAATCACTGCCCAGTTATTTAACTTTGCCAACTGAAGGAATCATTATGGATTTGCCTTTCTAAACCGTCGGGAAAGGTGTAACCTTGTGTCTCTTAACGCTTACGAGAACATGTACTTCGTTGGGGAAGGGCCTTTAAAATTACACATTCGTTACGTTCTGGAACACCGAATATTAGTATTAACATGGCTTACATCGGTCTCTGTCTTTATCACGCGACTATGTCAACACAATTGTTTTAAAACATACCTAAATCACGAGTTAAAACAAAGATCGTGGATGCCAAGAATTTGCAGACTGTCAGGCACCTTTGGTTTTTATGAATTTAATAATATAATGAGATTTAAAGAAGTAGAACAACAAGAACACGAGGAATTGTCAAATCCAAAGACAGTTTATAAGACAAAGCTACCAACTTAACACAAGTTATTTTCCCTTCTAACCACAAAAGAAGAATTATCTTATTTGTTGTATTCGTCTCAATTAACCGAAGCAGGGCTCCAAGAGAGGCCTGTAGTATAGTTTCGACAAAACAGAGGCCTGTAAGTAGAGTATATTATGTGGCATGCGGAATCCCTGCCTGCCTAATCAATTACTAAGATACTCACGGCGTCTGCTTGGGTGACGGTTCGTTGAATGCAACCTGCTGTTGCAAAGGTAAAACACGCATAAAATAATCATAAAAATTAAAAGTCTTTACGCAATCCTCACGCATTCAACTGTCAGATGGGCTGGTGGTGAAAGAAAGAGAGCTATGCTGTGCTAGCTGGCCGGGGCAGCAGGTCAGGTGTGAAAGTGTTAAGTGGAGCAGCGGCATGGAGACGTCAAGAGCTCTATTCACATCGGTTATGGATGTCGACGAGCTGTTGCTGTGCAATGCCTTAATAGATTGCTCATTGCGCAGCGAAAATAATTTGTAGCCAACGTATATAATACGGTAACATGTGCATTTCAAGGTGAGTAGCACCATTAAGACAAACAGCGGCAGCAGCAGCAGCTCGTAAGGGCAATCGTTAAGCATTGGGGAAGTTGGGTGTTTGCTGTTTACCATTTGAGGGTCCGAAGCATTATTGGTACTCCCCGCACAGCGCCGACAACATATTTTAACTTCCAATTCAACGTAAATTAACTGGAGCCTTTCGAAACCCAGTGTGCAAATTTATTCAAGCTTGTACGAGTACGAGTATGAGTATAAGTACGAGTCCGAAAGCGAAAGTGCACTGCTGTGGCAGCGACTGTGGCTGTGGCTGTGGCTGCATGCAAAGCGAAGTTGCGCCATGTTAGTGCCACTGCGAGTACACAGTGAGCATGCGCCTCGTATAAAATTTAAAGCGTTCGGATTACACCCGGAGACCCAACATAGCCGAGTAATTTAATGACGATCTTCCGCATGTGCCAACACTTTTACACGGTAAGCATTGACAATACCGACGCCTGCGGGGCAACACACCGCATGGTGGGCTAATAGCTGAATTGGCATTGACACTTCGACGAATTTACAGCCCAAAAGCTATGGGCCAAAAGTGAAACAAGCACTGATGTAACTCTGAGTTCTTGCGGCTACTTTCGTCGCCTCTTTCTTTCGACTAACATCGACTCTCCCATTAAAACCAGTCACACTTTCAAAACTGTAACATTTTCGCTCGGCATTTTCTAGCAATAACGCTTTTTATATATTTTTATTCGGCGTCATAGGAAGACGGATAGGTGTATGTCGGAGGGCTTCGTACAACACAGACCTTTCGTTAACTCGTAGGAATGACATCCCAATTTGTGTTATAGTTCAACGAAATAGAAAGTATTGTGACTGTTTTCGGTTCGGCCCAGGTCATCAACAGTAGTCTGGAACTTGTTTTTCATGGCTTTCTTTAGCTTTTAATTTATTTTATATTGTTTAGTTGTACACGCAGTTCAGTTGTTTCTTTTTTATTGTGTCATCATTGGCGTGTTTATTTCACTTTCTTGCCCCATTACGACCTGGTGATAACTGCTGTGGTAACTACCACACGACATTCTCCATAATATCTAATTTTCATTCATATGAATTGCTTCTCACACTCTAATTTGTGTTTATTTCTGTGGTCTTTAAGTTACCTTTTCCTAAAAACTATCAACTAGCTTGCATTTAGTTTTCACACCCTGGAAAACTACAAACTTACTAAAAACCCATATCTGCAATGGGATATAAATACATACCACAGTTAGGAATGCTTTATATAAAAGTACAATATCTGTAAGTACCCATACATATTTTAAAAAAATTGTCTTTAGCATAGGAGTTAAAAGTAATTGTAAATTTTTAAGATTTGAAAATTTTCTGAATACAAATAAAGCTGGCATTTATAAATGCCTCAACATTGAAACTGAAAATTGAATGAAAAAAAAAAAAAAAAAAAAAAAAAACAGCATGGAATTGGGAAGGGATATGTGTTTATATGGCTATAATATTAAGTTCGTGCACGTAATTGTTTTATAAGTTCGTATGTTTATATTAGGCGATCACTTTCTCCTATTTCGCTTTCTATAAAAATATGCCGCTGCCCTATGGCAAGTTCTTCGCTTCGTCATCTTTGTACTTTGCCTTGCCTGCTTACTATTTATACGTAATCTAAATCAATTTCGGATTTTCCATCGCTTCAG
>VNJN01007605.1:0-93819 GCA_008042485.1 Drosophila mayri
AGAGATTCAGTAGCTCTTAACAGCTGCTGAATCAACAATTAAATGTTAACTTTGAGACCCTATGTTACTGCCTATGTTATGTTAAGCCTATACTAAACCTAAACCTGCCTATAAGAAATTCTGAAAAATCCCATCGACCCGAGGGGGGTCTTGAACCTGGGACCACCGGTCTGACACATCTAACATTGACAGACCGGCTTAACCCCTAGGCTATACCGCACATGTGTGGGACGATGTCGATTTACACATATGAAGAGCAAAGCTTAACTTTGAAAGCTTAGTGTGACATGTGTATGTAAATGTAAAAATGTAAATGTAAATGTTAAATATCAATGTAGAATGTTGGGGTAACATTGTCTGTAAACCAAATTAAATGTTAGGATTTTTAACAGTAATGTGCGGCTTGGCTAAACTGTTAAATTAGTCATTTCTGTAATCCCTTTTTTAATTTGTATAAAGTTTGTAGAGAAGAACTAAATAAGATATTGCTATGAAAAATCTTGAATTAAATTTTAACGTTGTTTGACTACTAAAAATCTTAATAAAAACCCATTAAATATATACCAGACTGTCTGTCACTGAAGACCATTTATTCTTCTCCTCTATCTATAAGAAAATAAATAAAAAAAAAAAATATTTTAGCCATCGGCCCCGAAGAGGATTTGAACCAGGGCCTCCAGCTTCTGGACTTCTTCGGGGGCTTGTAGAAGCAAATAACTAAATTTATAATCCAAGCAAGAATAACAAAAAACCCAATAACTAACTAGCCATGTTTACCCATGTTCCGGCCAAAAAAATTGAGGGAAGGGAGTAAATATATGCAATTATAAATAAAAACAATATGTAATTAATAAAACTAGGTTATAAAGCATGTAAACTGAACAGAAAGGTCAAAATTTATTAGAGACGCATCAACTATATTCAAATCCGAACGATGCTTGTATTTTTTTGGAGCTGTGGGCATTAATTTTGAGAAAAATAAATTGAAAAAAAAAAATTAAAAAAGATTTTTCCCAAACATAAACATAAGCTGCAATTATTACAGTTCATCTGCAATCGCATCTGTTAATGTTATGTTATGATGTGATTAGCAGAGCAGCCTTACTTTACCCTATACCTACCTAATTAACAGCCTAAACCTAACACCTGCCTATTATAACTTTTTAAGAAATTCAGAAAAAGCCCATAGCCCGGAGGCGGTCTTGAACCTGGGACCACCGGTCTGACACATCTAGCATTGACAGACCGACTTAACCCCTTGGCTATGCCGCACATGTGATGTCGATTTACACATATAAAGGGCAAAGCTAATCACTGCTTTGTACTGCTTTGTAAGCTTTGCACTGCTTTGCAAGCTTTACACTGCTTTGTAAGCTTTGCACTGCTTAATTGGATAGGTTTCCGCAAAATGTCAGTCTGGTAACGCTTGAATTGCCAGATTGCTAAACAATTTGCATTGCTTAATATAATAGGTTTCGTGGCGCCCCTAACGAAGATAGGGCCAGTCTGGTAACACTTGAATGGTTCACAAACTCCCAAAGTTATCGACAGATAGCTCGGAGCTGCCAGACTGCTAATTTTTGAAGGTTTCAACGAAGTTATAGCAGATCTGAGTGAAATTGAAATTGAGTGCAAGGCTTCAGCTTACATCATTTGCCGGCGGCGGCGTCCGGTGTCCGGTGTCCAACTCCAACTCCTTTTCGTGTCCATAGGTGGCGGATTGCTGAAAAAAATAATAATGTAAATATTTCATTGCCCAAAAATAAAGCCAATTTTTGAATTGAATTGAAATGAATTAAATCGAATTGAATTGAATTAAATTAAAAGACAACGTTTTATATTATATTTCTTTTTTCAGGGGGTTCCAGGGGATTGTAAATCCCCCCTGATTTTTAATCGTGTGCCACTTTGTACTATATTAGCTTATTAGCTTAATTTCTTGTTTTTATCTAATTTCAGATCGTTCTTATAAATGCTATTTGATATAGTCGCTCGATCCCACTATACTGTATACTTATAGGAATAGAAAGAATAATGCAAAGTTTGTTTTTATTTGTAGTTCCATTCATCATTTA
Organism: Drosophila mayri; assembly: GCA_008042485.1. Taxonomy (NCBI): domain Eukaryota; kingdom Metazoa; phylum Arthropoda; class Insecta; order Diptera; family Drosophilidae; genus Drosophila; species Drosophila mayri. The sequence continues at coordinate 2,076 of VNJN01007605.1, forward strand.
GTTTTGTGAAATAATTTCAAAACTATATAAACTTAAAATCCTAGTAGGCAACCATCTCCCTTCAGTTTCACCCTCGATTCCGGCCGATGTGCTTTCAAAATTCATATCAAAATTCAACACTTTCGGAAGTAGACACCTTTATTAAAATTAACAACGAGAACTAACCGAGACTAGTTTTCTGTTTCCTTCTCCTGGTATCATACTTTCAGGCAATTTGCTATCGCCTGCGCTTCCGAAAACACTGCCAGGATGTGCTTTGGCAATCTCTTTGGCGGCCGACGTCGACATCGGTCCAATGCTGCCCCAGAAAGCACCTCCCAGCCCACTCCCAGTCTGGCCAATGTGCCCCAGGTGTCCGTCGACAATGTGCGGACCGTCAAGTCATCCAAGTCGATCAAGTCGAGCAATGCCGCCGCTGCGGCCGCGGCGGCCAGCCAGGGGACCGTCAATGTGGGCCAACAAATGGCCCCCAGTGTGAACGCCATGCCATCCGAGGCAAGGAAGTCAATGGTGGCTGGATCGGGCGGTGAGATACCAGCCAGCGCCTCGATGGTACCCAATACTAGTGGACCTGCCGGCGGATCTTCGGCAGGGATTAGTAATGCGCGCTCTATCAAGCGCAACTCCTGGTGGGGGTACTTCGGCATGAACAAGAAGAAGAATTCTAGTATTGGGTCTCTCTAGGTCCTGACCAACCGATCCCGGAGCAGCGCAATTTGCTAAGACTTCTTCCCGAGTACCATCGCCAGGACCTGGAAGCTGGAGCTGTCTCTCTATCTCACTCTCCCTCCAATATGAATATGCATTATCTTCGGCTTGCCAAAATCTAAATAATTACAATCTATAATAAACCAAAATATCCGTAAAGGATACGCCAAAAGATAGCCCCTTAGAAGCCATAAATTCGCGGAAAGCATGTACAGTCCAGAGTGCCTATTATATTATTTATTACTTAATCCCCCCGATTTAATGTGAGGTCTTATGTGTACCATATATGTATATGATGTATCCCCATGATCGGATCATCTGCTTTCCGAGATCGTGTCGTGCGCTAGCCGCGGCTGGAGGAGCCAGAAAGGGGGGTGGTGGGACTGGGTGGGGCGGACCAAACAAAGCTCAAACGTCGCCACCGCCGAGCGATTAGTGTAATTTATCAGTCGCAATGGCAATTTATCGGTGGGATTTATGTGAGACGGTGGCTAGGGAGGGTGATGGGGGCGCAGTGGGTGGGGCGATCGCGGGGGTGGATGCTTTTTGACAATAAAATTAATGTGGCTGTTATCACAAGTAATTGTTGCTGGCGGCATTTGTTATTTTTGCTATTACCGCTACTATTGTTGCCGGTGGCGGCGACTTGCGTCAATGGGAAGCTAATACACTGCCAGAAAATCCATGCGAACTACTGAAATGTAAGAAAATTAATTCGCTTCAATGCATTATATAAATTTTTCAGTTAGAAAAGCTATCAAATATATGTTTCAGTATCAACAGCCGAGTTAAACAAGTCGAATCTAAAATCATATACTTTTAAAAACATGTTAAAAGCATAAAGAATCAATGTGATTGAGTAAAATTAATAAGTTTTTACTTATTATAATTTATTCTTATTAATAAGCTTTAAATAATGATATGTTTTTAATGTTATAGGATCATAAGGCTCTATGACCCTAACCCTTTATAAGGTATTATATAATTATATTATGTATAATTTCTAGAGAACATTTACAGAAATATCTGAAATGCTAATTCCTTGGTGTAACAATGACGCTCCAAAAAAAAAAAGGAGCGAAAAATCATAACCATTGAGAATTTGCATAAATTGTCTTGGCCCGAGAGCAGTCATACTTTAGACACATGTAATACTTAATACAGACATATATGCCATAATAATGCAATCTGCAATTAGGAATTTGCCAATTCCGTCACGAATTTTGCACGTGCTTCCACCACCCACTCAACTAGCATTAAATCGGGGGTAACTTTGGGGCATTTTCCGATTTCCCAGCACCGGCGGCGGCGACTCTTGTTTGTTATTTTTAAAGACAAGGCATAGGAATGATATAAATGTACCATATATATCGGATATATGTGTACATCAAATATATATCCCACCGATACAGTATAGACAGCGAGAGAGGGGTCCTCATTGGGGCCGTTGCCTCTGACGTCGTCGGTTCGGTTCAGTTGGGCTTAAAAAACAAATAAGAACGTACAAAAAAGAGAAAAGTGACGCTAAATACGTAAAGATTAATTAACGTAACAATTTCGGTTGTAAATAATTCGAATCTCGTCGCGGTGCACTGAAAAATTGTTTGTAAATTGTTGTGTCATTACACAAAACTGCAAAGAGCCGACACAGTGCGCTGATTGTCGAGCGACAGATTTTCATTTTTGTTTATTTTTGTATTTTGTGTGTGTTTCGTTTGGGTTTATTTTCGGTATCGGAACAATCGGAACAAACGGGGGGAGTACAATGTGAGTGGAGTGCCGCCAGCCTTTAAAATGCATTTAATTAAATAAATTGCAAGCCACAGTCCTCGGTTACAACAGCCCCTCCATGTTCAGATACTTGTATCTTATAGCCGCCATATCCGACATTCTGATTGATCCGATTTAGCGGCAGACGCAGACCAGGAAACAATTGAAGGCAACTCAGAAATGGGAATTTATGATGATGATGATAGGTATCCTTGGGTCGAGTGCGCCAATGAGTTCGGCAGGAAACGAATATTAAACTATATATATATATATAGTATATATGTAGATATGTATTATTTGGGAATGACGCCAACATGACGTCTTTGGGTTTAATTCAGGAATAAATAGAGGAATTTAAGAACGATCGTAGAGATAGGAAAATATCTAAGATACATTCCTAGACATCTCAGTCATATTTATATCCTTACAGGGTATTATAATTTTAGCCAGAAGTCTGCAACACAGTAAAGGAAACATTATCATTATTATATTTATTTAGAAATTAAGGAACAGTTCTTAAAACTCTAACAAAATGTATTATTTTGTATATATGTTTTTTAGAGATTTTTAATGTTATATTTTTATAATTTTATAACTTTAAGTTATGTTTTCCCATTTTGACGGACATTTCATAAATAAAACAGTTTTATTTATTTTTCTGTTGTATTTTTTTATTAATATTTGTTTATAATAAATGGTAAATATCAAACAAACATATCTTCTAAGATACAAGTGAGGATTACGCATTTTTCAGATTTTTTAAAATTTCACTTCTAAATATTTATTTTATTTATTTATATAAAGCTTACAATTTAGTTTATGAACTAAAAGTTCATTTATTAAATACCAGTCTGAATATATTTGCGTTTTGAAGTACTTAAAAAAAGAAGAATAAATGAAATCAGTCAAAAATAGATTTGAATATTTAATATAATTAATTTCAAGATTCTTTGTCAATAAACCTGGCTAATAGTAAAAAACCCACAAAGTTATCTTAATTCTACTTCAGCAGATCTTTTAAATATTAAAGAATAAAAGAGATAACATGCTGTAGCAGGAAAATATATTATTTATAATATATTTATTAACAAAGCAATATCTTAAATTCCCACAAACTTGACTCTTCTTCAATGGACATTCTAATTGTTGTAGTCATGCTGAAGTCTTGATCAAGTCCGCAAAAGTGGGAAATACGTGGCGGAAATTCATCGATGCTCGGCCACGTAAGATGCCATTAAACAAAGGGTACTAGTTACTATTACTATTACTATTACCATTACATTACCATCACTATTACTGGTCGCTGTTTGCTGGCCAAACAAACCGCACTTGGCCATTAGCACTCAATTGCAGCTGCCACTCGCCCGACAAATTGCAACGCCTGGCAAATATTTTGCTTCCAGCCTCAAAAATAATGGAGAGAGGGAAACAAATGTTTTCTGTTTTCTATTTATTTATTAATCTTTTTCTTCATTTGCAATTTTCTGAAACGCAAATTCATGCAGCGACAATTCTTGGAGGAGGGCCGTAAACAAAGCCCTATCTGGGCCAGAGATAATGATGCCAAGTGGCCGGCAGTCTGGCCCACTGATTGACCATTATATATATATTTTTATTTGGGGAGATCCTAGTCTAAAAGAGCTCCGTCGATTGGGTATTATTTATAGCAATTTGTTTGCCACGCGCCGACGTCACTGCGAATTTGTATCACTTGTCGTTGTCATGATTTTTTTGGAAATCCAAAGCCCCTTCGGCCCCAAATAGGAGTACATTGAGTACACTCGAACCCATCAAGGTGATCAATTCTGAATGTCTGATTTTTAGCAGATTTATTAAAAATTATTTCATATTTTTGTTAGAGATTTCAAGAAACTGAGAGACCTCAGTCTCTTAAACAATTGAACTTAACAATAAATATATATAAATTTATATATTTCTTATCTAATATTATTTCTATAAAATATAAATTTTTTCAGTGCACAAAAAAAAACGTCTTGTACCTACACAACAAATGTGCAAACAACTGCTAAAATAATAGAAACATTGCTAAACTTTCCATGAAGTCAATTTAGTGGCCAAAAATAAACCTTAAAACAATTTAAAAAAAAAATTGCATGACTATATGATTGTAGGATTTTATGATTTGTGCTTTTTTTTTCTCGCGGTGTACCTCACTACTACACCGGAGATGAGTTGGCAGAATGTGAACAAGTTGTTCGGCTGGCATGTTAATTGATTAGAAAGTCCAAATTTGTGTCTATGAAGATTCTCACCGGGAACTGAAAAAACCTCCCATTGAAAAAAGGATCTCAATCCTTTACCACCGATAACCAATAATCAGAATTGTTGTCTTTTCGATTACCATTTAATTTGGAATCTTATCATCTGAAAACATGACTTTAATATTGTACAATCTCGCGGTGTGACTCCAATTATGGTAGGTGGTGAAAATAGCAGAATCATAACCCTGCGATTGTGTTAAAAAACTAAAAATAAATTACTTTGATTTGTTGAAAACCGATTTCGGCTATTATAGAAAGGGTTATATGCCGCAGATAAGTGCCTAAGTGTCTATGTCCCCAAAACAACCAATGATTCATGGGGAGTCAGGGCGAAGGCCCTCCTCAGTACCGGGTGGAAATTACTTTTGAAAAACAGTTTGTCAATAGACGCCTGCCCCATCTGCGTCATTGCGAAAACACTTGTGTCTGTCAGCCCATTTGTTGGCAAAAGGGGCGTGGCCGGAGGTTCTTACAAACTATATATATATATGTATATAGGTATATATCTGTTGACATACATACAATTAAGCCTGAAATTGTAGGGGTTATATAAAAATAAATGCAATAATAGTGATATTCATATGTAATATCTTATATAAAATGAAAGAATATATGCCAGTCTATAGTAGCTTTTATTTAAATATATTTAATAATAAATTATATGAACATAAATCTTAAAAAAAAAAATTGCAAGTACAAATTATGAAAAGTATAGATGTAAAAATATCAATTTATCTATTAAGTTTTAGTGGTAAAAAGTCAATAGATAAATTGGTATTTCAGCGCTGATAGATATATGTATATTATGCTTGATAAATTCAATTATGATCATTAAAACTATGAAATAAAGCAATAGGTAGCATAATTCCCATTTGAGCCTTAAAAACGCTATTTTTCAATATTTAAAATTTTAAAAATAAATATAAAAATAATATACTTTATCTTCGTTATATTATTGATCTGGTTTCTATAACCTTTCCCCCGGCTGTGGCCACCCTTTCATGCGGTTAAGAATGTAGTATTTGTTGTGGGGGGGGGGGGGGGGGGGGTTGAAGGCGCCATGTATCACAAATTCTTTTCTTGTGTCTCCCCCGATGGGGTCGTGTTCTATGCTGCTTATCAGCAAATCGGCAAATCGATAAATCATGTCTCCGGGGGAGAGGAGATCTTCCCCAGACCTTGATCTACTGACGTTACTATTACTATAGCCACTTACTATATCCATTATGGCAGTAAGTTAGCTGCAAGTGAGCTGCTGTTTTGTTCGCTGTGGCATTGAGGGGTCGGCATCGCTTTCATTTGGCTACAATTTCAATTTCAATTCCAATTTCGATTCCATTGCGTTTGCTATATATTTTAATTGGGTTTTAAGATCGTTTTTAGTCTCATTACCCAGCTCAACTTGTCAAAGATAACGATTTTGAGACCGGCTCGGAGATGCTCCTTCTCTGTTATATGTATTTATTGTTAATTTATGTCAATGATTAAATTTAAAAATCCTTAAATATTTTTGAGATTTGTTTTAATTTTTAAATATTTTTTAAAGATATATTTGCTTCATTTTTTCCTGAGCGTTAAGTTCCCTTTCCTCTTCGATCTGGTCGACGCCGACTGAGCTGCCGGCGTTGACGCCAACAGCGACTGCGACTTCTCAGCTTTTGGCGCAATCGAAAGTTACGTTTCAGCTTTACGTAGAGCGCATTAGTCGATCGCTGAAAGTCGGCGACGTTAGTTCACAGTTAAACAAAAAATAATATAAAATAAAATATTAAAAAGGGAAATTTACTAAACAAAAAAGCCAAGAAAGTCTCAAAGAACCCCGCACCAACCGGAGATATATTGTAAGTGGGCTCTTCACTTGATTATCTAATATCCATACGCCAAGTGCTCTCGAAACTCCAAGAGCCAAGACTCTCTTCCGTTCGATCTGAAACTTTATCATTGATTATTATCAATTGATTAGTACGCTTTTAATGACAGTGCAAACCAACGAATCAAGTTCGTTCCGCCGCCCAGGCGAATTTCAATTTAATTTAAATGGGCAAATATTAAATTAATAAAATAAATAAATAAATACATAAAAAACTATGATTGCCACCGAATTTCTGGCTAGCTCCATGCTATTTATAAGCCTTAATTTGTGCAATTAAATTGTAAATTGTTTGCCACCGCAAATGATTAAATTAATTAAATTAATAATGGCGCAGGCGGGCCACAACAGAAGATGCGACTCTCCATATATTAGCTATATGTACATGCATATGTAATATAGATTATGTACATATATACATATATTATAATGGGACTGAAAATCGTGCTCGAATTTCTCCAGCGATTTGGCATGCGATTCTCGCTCTTTCGTTTCTTCCTGATCCCACACGGAAATGCTATCTATATACTATATAAAATAATATGTATATATTGTAGGACAAAGAAAAATAGGGCTTAACTATATAGGGTAATAGTTTTTGCAGCTTAAAATACATTTTCCAGGTATTCTTTCACATTTCTTTATTGGTTTAAATAAATATAACAAAAGAATATCAAAAGAAAGACGGAATGATTACTTTATTATTATATTATTTTATTATTTAATTATATTTTAAATAATTCTTAATTATTATAAAAATTAAAGGAAAACTAGCATGTAGTTGATTTCCTGAATTTATGAAACACACTTCCTTTTCCACTCCACTTTTCATTTTGTTTAAACTTTAAACCATATATATATATATATTAAAATTCCAAAATAACGCCCATAAAATAATAAAATAGTTTATTCATTTCCCATCATCGCTTTTTCCGCGTACTTTTGTGCTTTTTTTTTACATATTCCTTCAGCCACAGCTCTCTTTGCTTAGTTTTCGATAGTTATTCCTACGATTTGCATGCGGCACGGCGTGTGGAACCCAATAAAAAATAAAATAAAAAAAAGTGCTAATCAGGCGGGCCTTTAAATTCCAATCATGAGCCAATCAATCTCCCTTTTTCGGGCCTCCAGATCGCTCGTTTAGAAATAATGAGCGACAGCCGGTGATATTCCCCATTTTGTACAGGGATTTTATGGGTTATCTGTGTTCGAGAGCTAAAACACATTCGATCTTCGACTAATTGCCAAACGTGAAAGATAAAATACTTATCCAAGTTGGAAAAGATACCGCCAGGGAACTTCTTTAACTTTTAACTGGAAATCGGCAGAACACGTTAGGCAGTCTCTCACATAATACAAAAAACAAGCCATAAAGTCTACTAAATGCCATAAAACATTTAAATTTATTTATTTATTTATAGCCAAGTGTTACTGTGGAGTTAACAATTTTTCCTAATTACCTACAAAAAAAATTTGTGCTCAGGCAAAATTATATTTAAATATATTTAAAGAGAACGCTTAAGATTATGGCTAAATAAATAAGAATTTCCAGGGTTATCTAAACTAAACTTTAATACAATTATATACATAATATATATAATTTAAATTTATTTCAAAACTTTTTAGTTTTATTATGTTAAAACCGTATATAATCTACAACTTCTGACAATTTGTGGCAAATTACTTAAGCATTTTATGCTCAGTTGGTTTTGAAGAGTTTAATGTTTTCTATACATATGTTTTTTTAGTTTATTCGTTTAGGAAAACTAAATAATACGATAATCAGAATCTGTCTAAATATACAACAATTTTCCAGGGGGTGTCAAAAGATTTGTAAACAAAAAATAGCTTTGTTTTAGAGTAAAATAAGGAAATTCACTTAATTTTATCGTCCTTATCCTTTTCGTCAACTTCTACCAATTTATGGGTGTATTACTTAGCAATTCTATTCGCTCTCAGCTCACCCAAGTTTTGCATTTTATGTATATTTCAAGGAAGTCAAACTGTCGCAGCAGCTAGTTAGTCAGTTGTCAGTCAAGCGAGGATCAGTGCCTTAAAAGCATGGCATGTAAAAAAAAAAAAAATCAAATTAATTATGACCAAATAAATCACTGACAACTCTCAGAATTATTGCCCTCTGCCACTGTGGCTGATAAGCGACGTCGGCTTAGGCTCCATCGACCAATTAATTAGCACGCGAACAGCGGCGTTGGCTGGGGCAGAACCGTCAGCAGAGGAGATTGGCCAACAACAATAATAATACCGGGCTAAAGTCGATCGAGCGTCTCATTATGCTTTTCTGCTTTTCCGCTGCTGCTGCTGCTGCTGCTGCTGCTGCTGCTACTGCGGTTGCTGCAACTGGGCCAGCGCACACACAGTCGAAATTCGGCAATTCAAACTTGCGAAATTCGAATAACGCTCAAGAGTCTTGGCCTTGAAGAAGATATTTTAATCGAGGAACTTATAAATGGCATATTAATTAAGAGCTTAAATTGATTAACTTACAGCTCCAAACTTTCATAAGGGAGGCTGCACTGTATTATGTTCACTTTATTTGTTTATTTGATCGCTGCAGTTAGCTAACTGCATTTACACAGATGTTTCATGGCCTCCTCTCGCTTTTCTTTTTGTTTTTTTTTTACACTGAAACTTTGTATGTATAAATAAAAAGAGAATTAAAAATAGCTCACTAAATTTTAGATAATACATTATTTTATAAACACTTTCAGAATATGGACCTAAAAATGGAGCTGGGCAGCTATGTTCAGTCCTCGCCGAATACCAAGCGATTCGTTGTGGAAGATTCGAGTGAGTTTTTTGAGTGAAATCTCCAATAAGGTGAAAGGGTGAATGGACAGGCTACCCTTTCTTCCGGCTGAGAAAGTCCGGAAGTGCGTCGGCAGCTTGGGATACGGAATTCGAATTTGAATCCGAATCCGAGCTGAGGCGTCAGATCAGCGTCAAGTTGAAGTTCAGCGGTCGTCGTCCCTGAAGCACAATGCATATCAAGCGCTATTTATCAGCCTACTTACACTGAGCAAAAAGACTGGTATTAAAACCATTTAGATTACAGTTTAAACCAACAAAACAAATAGTTAAAAGCCTGTAAATAATTAAAGTAAATTAATGTTTCTCAATTTAATGACTGCTTTAATTAACAACCATTAAAATTCAAAAATATAACTTTAAAATTCTGTCTAGAGTTATAGTTTCAGTAAATATTTTTTTAAATAAATAATAAATAACGGATATTTCTAGTTTATTAGCAGATAACCAATGAGTTCGATAAAATATCACATTTAAAAATTTAAATAGAAACGCAAAAGGATCTACATAATCGGTATTGTTAATTAATAACTAAGAATACATATTTTCAGTATCCAATTTTGCACTGTAAAGCTTAAAAGGTTAGTTTAAACACACAAATTAGTCAACTTTCTAATATACCAAAGGCCTTAGAAAAAGTAAACCCCCAACTACTATATACGGCTTTACATGCGACCTTGCGGCAATTTACGCTTCACACCTGCCAAATTGGAGCAGCAAGTCGCTCCCAGTCACTCACTCACTCACCTGTCCGCTTTCTCTCTCGCCCCTACCCCCCTGCAGTTACCAAGGTCACGTCCGATGGCGAGCCCCACGGAATGATGACCATGGTGGCGGGACTATCGGGATTGCTGGCCGCCATAATCATTTTGGCCGTACTCGTGTCCATGGTGGCCTGCCGCAAGCAAAAGAGGTAATATAGAAGATATATAGAAGTTACACAAAAATATATATATTATATATAACTCAAATATATACCTGCAGCAGCCGAAAGAGCAACATTTCCACCAACGTGGCCATGACCAGTGTCCAGCCGGATCAGCCGCAGTTGGCCGGCAACCTCAATGCCGCGTTCGCGGAGAGCACTCTCACATTGGACAAGGACCAAGACAAGGAGGTCCAATGGCGACCCACATCCGTGATGGTTGAGCGCTATTAGATCCAACAAGTACAGCCCAATAGCTTGGAAGGAAACGTGATGTTTTTGTGAACATTTGAGACTGAGACTTAGCCTAAGGATATTCACATATATATATATATATTTGCTATATATTCTAATCTTTTTTTTTTTTTTTGTTTGTTGAAATGTATAAAATACATATGTCTAACTGCATACATATTAAATAATGTTATTATATTTTAAATAAGTATTTTCAGCTACTTGAGTCCGAGCTCTCAAGCTCAATTTCCTCCACTTTCCAGAAAGGAAGTCCTTGGGCTTTGTACACATAGAGAGCGAGCTCTGCTCCACTTCACTCTTTTTCAGATTTCTTGGGCCAGGAACAGCTCTTCTCTAAAGCTGTGAAAACCCTACTTGAAGTCCTGTAAAATGCCAAGAATTCAACTCTGCGCTTAAAGGACAGTAAACAAATACATTTGTTAGAAGAAATAATTCCACAAACCTACAACAAATAAAATAAACTAATTTAATTCTAATGGCTTTATTAAAAGCGAAAAAAAAGGATATACGCCTAAGGTCCTACAGCGAATGTGCTCATTTCTTGCGCTCGTAGCGGAATCTATATACTGGCGCACTGTCCTTGGTTCCAGCTTTCACTTTCTTTGGCTTGAGGAGACGCTGCTGCTTGAGTGTGTTCTTCAGCTGTATCTTCTGCTGGACAATGCCCAGTTCCCGTTCGCGTATCTCTCTTTTCCTCAGCTCGTTGATTCGCTGCTGCCGGGTGGAGTTTGGCGCCGGTGTTTTCTGGCCGAAGAAGAAGAAAGGTGAAGGATGTGCTTTGAATTAAAGCGTAACTTATCTCTTACCGTTGCCTGCTCTGATTCTTGGAGACGCTCGCCGAGAGTAACCGCGGCCACTCGCTTCCTGCCCTGCTCGTCGAAGGTATACCGCCTATTGGACGTAGCGGCATCGATGTCCACCAGCTCGACCTTGAGGCGTTCGATCTTCCGCCGCTCCACGGTGCGCTTCATTACCACATACTTGAGGTCCTGCGTCTGCATTAGGGCCAACTGTTCTGGCGTGTGCTCGTCCTCCTTGTCCTTCTCGCGATGCTCATCGTTGGCCAGCTTCGAGTTGATCATGTGATGGTAGAACTCATCCGGATTCTTGTTCTGCGCCCGCCGATACAGCACTTTCAGGGTCTTCTCCTTTTTCTGGGCATCGAGAGCTCGCTTCTTGTAATCCTTCTTCTTCTCGAGAAAGCCCAGGTGCTGGCGCGCCTCCGGCTGGTGGCGTTCCCGATGCACCTTTTGGTTGGTCTTTGTCGCCTTCTTCCACGATGACATCTTGTGTGGTTTTATGGCCTAAAAAATATCTTTTAATCAAGAGCGAAGAGGTTTGTTTACGGCAAAAACGTGCGAGGGGGGCCAATGTGACCACGAATTTCTTATAAAATTTGGTGTGGTCACACTTTGCGTTGCCAGACTACGTAAAATTTTAAATTTTATAAAACATAACATAACATAACAGCCAAGGAAAAATTACAAAATTATATTCTTTATATACTCCCAAATGTTTCTCAAAACTAAATTGTAGTAAATGATTAATAATAATAATTTAATGATGAAATAATTCTTGCCAGAGGCAGTACTATATTTTTGTGATTTGTGTATTACATTTTAGATGTATTTAGTTGCAATCTACTGCGACTTCTTGTCATCCTTGACCAGCGGCTCGTCCTTGAAGTGGAGGAACACAAACGAGAAGACAAATACGCCAATCATCATGGAGAAGGCGCTAGTGTAATAGGGAAAGGCGCTGGGAATGAATCGTTCGTACTGTGTGTGCTCCAGTGGACGGACAGAAACCTGCGTGGTGCTGTACAGGTGAGTGTAGCCCACGCGATCGTAGTCCACCTTGAACTGGTAGACGCCGTAGACATCTGGGATCTCAAATTTGGCCTGGTAGGCACCGGATTTGGTCTGCTTCAAATAGGTGCGCACGAAGGGATCAATACGGACGAATTCCAGCTGTATATCGTTGGCCTTAAAAGCGCGCCACTCTCCTCCCACCAACTCCTCGATAGCAATGGTATAGACCACGGGATCGGTAATGGTGTAGGCCTGCTCTGGCGGCAGGTTCTCGCCCTCCTTGTGGTGCTGAACGGATCCCACGCGGAGGCGGCCGGTCTCACCGAAAACCCACTGGCTAATAGACTCGGCAACGGCGCGATTGCCAGCCTGCTTGTGGAACACACCGCTCTGGGCGTACTGCACAGCGGTGGTGAAGCTCTCGTCAGCGAAAAAGTGTAGGGATCCCGAGAAAACCACCCTAGCGTTGTTCCTTGCCTGGAGAGCGGCAATAAGCAGAGTGCCACGACCCACGGCATGCGGGTAATCCGTCACACTGGACTCGGGGTTGTAGCTATAGGCGCTACTCTCCGCTGTTAGGAGCTTCAGCACCAGTGGGTTCTCCTTATCCGCAATTAGTCCAGTGCCCCTGTACAACAGAGGGGCAGCATCCGCCTGGCGATTGCCCTTGCCAACAATAGTGTCAGCCTGAATGAGGTTCTTGGCCGAGGTTAGAATGGTGGTGTGCTCTCCCGAATCGGAGACATCGTAGTGAAGATGGTCAATCACAGCTGCATTGTCCTCATCTAGCTCAAAGCCGCACTCCGACGCGAATTCCCTGAGGGCGTCACCAGACTTCTCGCTGCCCGCCACCAAAACGTTGCCGCCATCGTCCACGAACTGCGCCAGCCGATCCACACTAATATCGCCGCCAAACTCCTCGACGCTTGGTGCAAATATAATCAGATTCTTGTACAGATACTCGCCGTATTTGGAAAGCAGCAGACTGGAGTCATCCGCCAGCTTGTAAGTTAGCTTAAATCCGCGATCTGATGGAACAAAACAATTATTAAAGTCTCCCTGCCGGGCATACTTTTGTCCACGTCAGAGGTTAGCCGGCGTTTTTTCACTTACCTTGCAGGGACTTGAAGAAAAGGGAGTGGGTCTCGCGTATGGCCAAGTTGTCCAGCAGTATAAGTGTGTTGGCATCTGTTTCGAGGACCGCTTGGCAGTGGGCAATAGCCACGGCGGCAATTAGGAGCGCCTTCCACAGCATTTTACCAACTTTTTTCCGGCTTTTCTGACACTAATAAAAAAGGCAGGGACTGAAGTGTGACCGAGCCACAAGTAAAATTAAACACCAAAGTTTATATAGTTGCATTTTTTGGTTAAAAAAGGCGCCACACTGATTCGCTCAAACAACAAACTGAACAAACACTCCTTTTTAAAGTGCAATTGTTTGGAAACGAGGAAACGAACATGGACATTTTCGAGAACCTTTGTCGCACGTGCGGCAATGAGTGCCATGACCTACGGAACATCTACGAAATGAGCGTGAAGGCCCTGGATAAGATGGTGCTCGTCGCGGAGATGCTGTCCACCTGCTTACCCGCCAACTTTCCGCCTGTGGAACCCTCTGACGCTTATCCCAAGCTGATCTGTCGTATTTGCCTGAAGAAGCTAACCATGGTATACGAGTTTAACCACCAGTGGGTGGCCGCCCATGGAGAGTTTAATGTGGCGCTTAAATTTGAAGAGCGGCGAAAGCGCAGTCTGGCCAGCAAAACGCAAGACTGCAAAGTACCAAAGTTGCTAAAATCCGAGGAAGTACCTGAAGCTCCCAGGATAACCCCTGAGGCTGGTGGCGGTGAGTGAATTATACAAATCACTTAATCATCTTGCAACAAATTCAGCACTTTTCACTCTGCCCAGAAGCTATGAAAATAAAAATTATGTCTCTTGACTTATAGCTATCTCTCTCTGTTTCATCATGTACCTTCAAAATATTTCAATTTAATTTTTTAATTGTCGATATGCTTATCTATATACTATTTTTTAATGTTTTATCCACATTAAACTTCTTTACAGATACTGTAACTGCCTCCGGGGAAGTTAAACCCAATGTTAAGTGTACCATCTGCGACGAAGCCTTTTACACGGAAAAGGCTTGGCGGTTTCATTGCAATTTCTGTCACAAGGATCTCTAGCACACAACCGGGACTTTAGGATATTTAAATAATATAACTCAGGGAAATGTTTGAGTTAATTGTTTTACTTAGCTAATAGCATAAACAAAAAAAAGTATTTAAGCTGAGAGGGAAACTGTCGTCTGGCTTTCCGGGGGAACTCCACTTCTAGTCGTCCTCATCGTCTCGCACTTTCTGGGCACGGGGATCGTCGTGGCGGAATACCACATATCCCAGCTTATAACGGCGGTTGTCCCCATCCTTGGCGTAGTAGTTGGCCACTCCAATGGTGGCCATCACGATGCCAGCGATAGCCAGAGCCGATCCGCCGACAATGTCTGGAATCTCGTTCCAGGCGCGCTTCAGTAGCGACGTCGAGCCACGGGCTGCGGATGCGGACATTTTGGTATGCTGCGGTATGGGATTGTCTTGGAATTATAGGTTTTGAATAGCAAATCGTCGTATATTTACCAAAAAAAAAGTACGCTTTTAGTTACACAACGGGAACAGCTGTTGCAGGAGATGGGGCCTGATGCGTGTGCCTATCGATATCACTAACGATATCGCTTTCCGTTGCCGGTAGCAAACGTGACGTCCAAGATATATTTATGTTGGTTGAACAGAATTTTAAAAATGATGCACCCTGATGTATTATACAATGAAGGCTTAGATTTGGATTCTTATTTTACAGTTATTTATTTATTTTGTAAGTGCTCACCTTTAAACGGTTTGCAGCACCAAAGCTAATGGACCAAACGGCGGGTAATGGTAAATGGCATTTTAAGAAACCAGATTTGACGGCCAAAGCGAATTTATTGTTCCTCGGGAGAGAGCCTTTTATCGATGGTTTGGCCTAATGTCCAGATCCCCTACGTTATATGAAAAGTATCGATATGAAAGTTAGTTCAGCGATAGCTGTTCGTGTGCGCGACGGAAAAAATATAAAATCGTAACGAGCAGAGAGAGGAGCGAAAAACGTGTGAAAACTACATTAAAAAAAGGTACCGCCATCGCCAAGCTATAGTAAACAATTCAAACTTGATAGTTAAATAAGTGCTTACTGTGAAACTGTTTTTCTTAAAGCCGAGTAGATGTTTAATGTTCTGGCATTTCAAGGACCTTTTCTGCTCAGCGACTCCTGTCTGCTGTTTTGTGTGTGGGTGTATGTGTGTGAGTGCGACACTCGGTGTGAGCCCCGGATGTGCCAGTGTGGGTGTGTGTCTCGCGTATGTGTTTTTTGACCACGACCACCTGGGCGGTAGTCAAGTGGAAATTTTGCGTTCAAGGACAACGGCAGTGGCGTCCGTCCCCTCCCTTCACCCTATTTGACAACTACACTCCGATACTTTGGAGGGTATTCTATCCCCTTTATCTTGGGGCAATACGCGCGAGAGGGAGAGAAAGAGAGAATGAGGGGAATCCAAGGAGAGCCCACCGACGACAAGTTGTCTGGCCATTGCTTTGTACAGTTGAAATTGGTTTTAAAACTACTCCGCCCCCGCGTGTGCCCAAAAAAGAACCCTAAACCGATAAAAAGACTCTAAAATGACCATTCGAATATTGTCCGAAATATATTTAAAGAAGGAATTACATTTTCATTTGCCATGTGTATTTCATAGATGTGTGTGCGGGTATATGTCGTATTTTGTTCTTTTCTTTTTTGCCGCGATTGAGCGAGCTTGCGCACACCAATACTAACTTGCATTTGGCATATGCCGCTGCCGCTCTCTCGCTCGTTCGCTCGCTCCCAATAGCCGGACCCCAGCAGTGCACTCGAAAATAACTGTTCGCGAGCGAGCAAAAGAGACACACAGGCGTTAAAAAAAAAAATAAAAATAAAAGTATAGTACAGGAAAATAGTATCAGCTGCGGCGCAGATTTGACGAAAGTCGTTAGGGGACAATAATTGCAATTGTAACGAAATGGAGAATAAAAAAGACCAGCAGCAGCCGTTCTAAATTCGGGTACCACGTGTGTCGCTGCGTTCAAGTGTGAGTGCGATTGTATGCGTGTGCAATTGTTTTTTGCAGCTGATTTGTGTGCGTGTGATGTGGACAACAACTGCATAAGTATGGATGTGTGTATATAATCTAGAATCTAGATTTCATTTCGCCGCACACATCCGCTGTCCGAAAAAATAACGATTTGTTTAAATGATTTAGTCCCCGAATCTCAACAAAAGTAGGTTATTCAATTATTGTCTACTGGTCAAGGACTTTGTGTGTGTTTTGGGTGTCCTTGCAGACGAGCTCCTTGTGTATAATCTAGCTGGGAAATAGCTGAGGTACCAGTGGTTAGACGCGCCTGCGTGCGAAATAAGTACAGTGGCTGTTCAAAATAATAAATATCCAGACAGTAACTAATTTCCGAATTTTTCAAAAAACGTACGTTGTACATTGAATTTGATTATTTTTTATTTTATTTTTTAGAAGAGTTAATCCAAAAAATCTTTATGTTAAATTTAAGTATTTAATGCATACGATTTTTACATAGCGATTTTATTCTAAAAACGTTATGAAAGCAAAGAAAATCATTTATGTATATTGATATGTATAATGTGAAACGAATAATTATAGAAAATATGTATGCAGATGTTGGTTACTATGTGAAATTGAAATTATCATTTAATCTCATTCTTTGTGAATCAATAAAATACTGATATCTAAAATGTTTTTTTGTTTTTTTTCGCATATATTTTTTATTTAACAAAATTAAATTGGTTCATTACCTTGAATGGGCACTGTACAATAAAAGAAGTTAAGCGAAATAAGTAAAGAGCTCAGCTGCTTGCTGTACATATGTGTGTGCGTGAGTGTGAGAAGCGCATAGCTACACATAACCGTGAAAAACGTAACGTAAACGTAACTGGAGCTAGAGTCCGCCTCATCCTCCTTGAAAGGGGTGGAGCTGGGACTGGGAAACACCAAGCAAATGAATGCCAATTGGAAAACATACGCTCAGTCTAATTGGGTTTATAATAAACCAAAATACGATACGATTTTTTAAGGCAACACAAAACCGCAGCAGCGGATAACTATGTATGTTTCTAAAGAAAACAGTGCGCAATTGAAAAGACATTCAATCATTGATAAAATTTCTTTTGGTGACAACAAAAATTTCCAGTTAGATATCACCAATTCCCTTCCCAATTCAGTAGGAAGACAACTTTTAGGTCTAATCGGAAAGCATATCCCAATTTAAATAATTGTCAATTGGATTTTCGACATCTTTTGGAAGGACTTTAATGTAATTTAATTAACTTAAAAAAAACATTTACTTCTTTATCTTTAAAATTATACATAGCAGTTTAAGCTGCGCTTCCCAAATGAAAATTCCACTTCGGCGCACAAACACTTTCCCATACAGCCGAAAATCATGCAACAAACAATGCGTTAGCGCCTATAGGTGTAGGTGTGTAGGTGTGTGTGTGTGTGTTTGTGTGTGTTTGTGTATGTATGCTGTTGCATAAGCCACAGGCGTAGTCGAAAGGGTATTGAAAATTCATTGATTTGTGTGGTGTCAGTAAGGCTTTAAGGGGGCCTTTAGGCCAAATAAGGGAATGAAAGAGAGAGAGAAGACGATTTCGATTTGCACTGTTTTTCCTCCCACTACTCCCATTCATATTTCCCCCCTCAGTTCTCGCATTGCCTTTGCTCCGTTAGTCAGTGGCGTTAGTTACTTTTGGAGCTTGTGTGTAGTGTGCGTCGCGTTACACTCGGTTTTTGTTTTGATTATCGGGTTTCCTGTGGCCGTTTTGCAAACATTTATTGTTTGTATATTTGTTATAGTTTTAGTTTCCACAATAATGCACTTTTTTTGCTAACGTATTTACTTTTTTTTTAATTCTTTTTCATAAATCTACTGTGGCGTGGAAACGGCTGAATTAAAGAGCGGCGCGGTCGTCCAATTTCAAAATCGCCTTCTTCGTTAGTGTTTCCTTGTCGTCGTCGTCGTTTTCGTCGTCTCGTTCGTCCTTTTTTCGCTTTCTTTCGTGCAACACAAAAACATCAGTAAAACGACAGCAGCAGCAGCAGCAGAAACAAGAAGAGCAACAAACAGCATCAGGATCATCACAACTCGCCATGCCATATGCAGATGCATTAAAATAACGCAAGACAACTAAATCAGCAGAGAACACCAAAAATCAAACAAAAAAAAACAACAGCAACAAAAGTATAAGGAGGCTCGCAAAAATGTTTACAAATTTGCAATAAGTTTTAAGCAAAATAATACACAAGTGGTAGAGGGAGAATTACTGCAATAAGGAAAGATTAAAAAGGGCAGCGCATCAGCAATAGCGGCAGCAACAGTGTGTTAATGTATGTGTGTCACAGAATATAATAGTTGTCCTCGCGCCTACGCCCGGTAATCTAGCCGCTCACAAAGTCGCCAAAAGTCGTCTCGCTTTCGCTCCCTAAATTTTTAACTTCATTTATTTGTAACTTCATTTATTACGTGCGGAGAGACCTCGTGGCATGGCTCTCTTGGGAGAGCGGCAGGTCGTTAGGGAGCAGCAGCTGCAGAATCAACAACAGTAAATAGTTAAGCTAAAACTATATACAAAGGTGAGGAGGATTAAACACACAAGAAGAAGCCGTCGAAGCCAAACAAAAGGGAATAATCAGGATCCAAATAGATATTAACAAATTAAATCGAAGAAGAGCCCTCAATAAAAAAAGGTGAGTGCTTTGCCAATAAGAATATTCCTTAAACTCAAAGATCAATAACGAAAATATGTAAATATCAATTTTAAACATTCCTTAATCCTTACATTCTAGTCCAGTTTTATGATCTATTTATAAGATCACATTTGTTATTTATAAATCCCTTGAATATCTCCGACTTTCGTAATAGGAATTTTGTAAGCATTACAATAAAATCATAAACTATTATAGGTAAAATAAAAAAATTAATTTTTAAATTAAAAAAAAGTTACAATTAAAGATTGAAAAATGTTTAAAAAATTAAAATTTAATATATTTAAGTCGTATTTTTTTTTTTTATAATATCTCATAATAAAAATAAGTTGAAATTAAATCAAATCTACTATATCCTTTGCAGCATCATGACAACTTTGGATGAGCCTGTCAAGGCAGTGGTGGATGCGGTGGATCCGTGTCCCTCCATCAACAACAGCCTCAAGACCGTGCTCAGCGACGATGCCTCTAATTCGTCAGTGCTGGAGGACACCGATGCGAGCAATACGAGCAGTAGTTCCAGCACCAGCAGCTCATCCAGCAGCAGCTCAAGCTCCAGCTCTGGGTCGTGTTCGGGCTCTGCTACGGACACGGACACTGGCAAGGGCAGCAGCGCTGTGGGCAGTCTGGATGTGACCAGTGTGAGCACCTCTAGCATCGGATCAGCTGCCTCCATTCCGTCATCGGCCACCGCAGCCGCCGGACCGCCTGTTATGGTGAACTCCGGCTCGTTAACGGGCTTGGGATTGGGCCTGGGACTGGGCCTGGGACTAGTGGTGGATGTGGACAGTACTGGGAGCAGCCAGGAGCTAAGCAGCCACGGTGTTACCGAGCTGGACTCGCTGGAAGATTCGTGCAATGGCCTGATGATCAAGGACGGGGATAAGATGTGCAAGCTGTGCAGGTGAGTTGAATGCTGAGACGAATATTTCGTAAATATATGCTTATTATCTCCCCTTTGCTTTATTATCTATAGTTCGCGCCTTGTGATGCCACGCATTCTGTCCTGCCTGCACGTCTTCTGCGAGGACTGCCTGCAGGCGGTGGTATCTAAGGATTCAATGTCGGCCAGCTCACCAACCAGCTGCTCCTCATCCTCGTTCGACGGCAGCGAACATCAGCTCCATCGCTTGCATACGCCGCCAGTTCTGGAATGCCCCGTTTGCAAGCAAATTACGCCTCTGGGCCCCAAGGGTGTTCAGGGTCTGACCTGTGACTATATTGTGACCAATGTTTTGGATCTGTCTAACCTGGAGTCGGAGCACATTGCCTGTACGTCGTGCAAGAGCAAGGAAGAGGCTATTTCGCGTTGCAACGACTGCGCCAACTTTCTGTGCAATGGTTGCGACAATGCCCACAAGTATATGCGGTGCTTCGAGAACCATCAGGTGGTGCGCATCGAGGACCTGCAGAAGAACATCCACGACAAGCTGATTATTCACAAGCCAGTGTGCTGCCTGCAGCACGTGAGCGAGAATCTCAAGTACTATTGCTTCACCTGCCAGGTGCCCACCTGCAACGATTGTCTGCTGAGCGAGCACAAGGGCAATGACCATCACTACGAAACGGCCACGGTGGCGGAGCAGGCTGTGCGAGCCGATCTCGAGCATACACTAATCGAGGCCCTAAAGAAGGCCGATTACTGCAATGATGCCGGCGGCAATCTAAGCAGCGCTCTTACGGAACTACAATCGCAGCACGACACGGTACGCCAGCAGATCGAGGACGCCTCCAAAAACTATAAGCGCATGCTGGATACCATCAAGGACGAAATGCTCGCCGAGCTGGGGCGCCTGCACTCGGATAGCGAACTGAAGATCATGGATCTGATGCAGAGCATGGAGAACAACATGGGAAAGCTGCAGCAAGCGGCGCAATTCGGCCAGCGGGCCATTGACAAGGCCAATGCCGTAGAGTTTCTCCTGCTGAAGCCGGTTATTGCGGCCCAGTGCTTTAATCTCGTCTCACAGACGCCCAAGTATGATGTCACATACCAACTGCAGTTCCAGACCAAGCCAGACAAGTTTGAGCAGTTCGCCAGGGAGATGTTTGGAAAGTTCCTAACGGATTCGAACGGTGCCACCAGTAGCCCCAAAAAGCAATCGTTGAAGCAGCAAGAGCAGCAGCAACATCAGCATCAAGTACAGCAGCAGCAGCAACAGCAGATTCAACAACAACAACAGTTGCAACAGCAACAACAGTCCCAGCAGCAACACAATGCAAACAATTTGATTGTTGGACATCGGGGTAGCTCCTCTGTCCAAGGACGGCTCAGTTCGGCTGTATTCAGTCCCATCTCGCTGCCGTCTTCGTTGCAGAGTTCCTTCGACGGTGACACCAACTCGGTGATGACCAATTTCTCTATGATGGACTCACCGCCGCAGCAATCGTCGCAACAGCAGCTGCCTTCGTCTCAGCAACAGCAGCAGCAGTCTCAGCAGCAACAGGTTGTGCTGCATCAGCAGCAGCAGAAGCACCAGCAACAGCAGCAGCATCAACAACAACAGCAACAGCAGCAGCAGTTGCAGTTGCAGCAGCAACCACCAACACAGCAGACGCTGCCCCAGCAGATGGGACAGCTGGTGGTACCGCAGGGCATCGTCCAGCAGGCTGGACAACATGTCGGTCTTAATGCCGGTCCCAGTGCGAATTTGTCCATCAACAATGGGCCCCCGCCCAGCTTCAGCATGCTGGAGTACAATATTTCGCGGCTGGCGAGTCTAACTGAATCGATACCGGACACTCTCAGCGATGCTCTGGTCGTGGGCGGGGCTGGATCCGGTCCAGGACCGAGTGTTGCCCAAGTGCCTGGTGGATCCTCCGTGACTGGCAGTACCGTTGTTGGCGCCCCACATTCGCATCAGCAGCAGCAACAGCAGCAGCAGGCTGTGATGCCTGCATCGGGAGTAACGCAACCGGCACAGCCCATAACCCTGGCGGACATCCTCTCTGGCGATCAGCGGGCGCTCAACAATCTGCAAGCTTTGGCCAAGCTGGGACTCAATAACAATGGTGAGTCTTTGAATGCTCTTATTTTTATACCCCAGCGGGAAAGACAAAAATTATAGCTTTGCAGATTTTTTTTTAATATAAATTCTTTTTTTTTTTTTAATTATTTTTAAACATTTTGTTGTTACTTCAAATCATTAAAACGTAAAAAATAATGTAAAACGTGAATATAAATCTGCAAGTGTAAATTGTCTAACAAATAAACAAACAACATAAACCTTCAATATTGAAACCAAATTTGAATATGTATAAATATTGTAGAAATTTTCTGTTAATTTCTGTTAATATCCTTTGATTAAATTTTAATTGTAAACTGCAAGGGTATACAAACTTCGGCGTGCCGAAGTTAGCTTATTTCTGGTTTTACTTTTGTCAACAACATGCTCTTCGGCTTGACCACTGTAATGAGCTTTGCTTTCGTTCGATTTCCTCACAATTTTGAGTTCTTTTTTTTCTTTCTTTGCTTGCAAAAAACATACTGCTACTACTCCTATACCACCTGAACCAACCGAACCACCTAAACCACCTTAAATCCCACGCAACCACACACTCACACACAAACCCACACACAACAGATGATCTTTTGTCGAGTGGAAGTTCATCGGGCATTGATTTTTTGTCAGATTTCTGCCTGCCACCAGCCACATCTCCCAACTTGCAAACACTTAATCCGATTGTTGGCGGCGTGGAGGACATGGGCCTAAATAATTTCCATGCGGTGGCACCGCCAGGCACTACCAGTGTTGTTACCGGCCGCAACAAGGCAACTCCCATGCAGATACGCTGCAAATTCGGTTCCCTGGGCACGGCCAAGGGTCAGTTTAATTCACCGCACGGCTTCTGTTTGGGCGTCGACGAGGAGATCATTGTGGCGGACACGAACAACCATCGCATCGAGGTCTTTGACAAGATGGGTGCCCTAAAGTTTCAGTTCGGTGTGGCTGGTAAGGAGGAGGGCCAGCTCTGGTATCCGCGCAAGGTAGCCGTTATGCATAACAATGGCAAATTTGTGGTCTGCGATCGCGGCAATGAACGCTCCCGGATGCAGATATTTTCCAAATGCGGACACTTTATGCGCAAGATAGCCATCAGGTAAGAAACTACTAATTATTTATACATATAATGGAATAGTAAATGCAAATTTAATTCGTTTATTGCAGATATATAGACATTGTTGCCGGACTGGCCGTCACCGCCAAGGGCCACATTGTGGCCGTGGACAGTGTATCGCCCACGGTGTTTGTAATCTCCGAGGAAGGTGAACTGGTCCGCTGGTTCGACTGCAGCGACTATATGCGCGAGCCCTCCGACATAGCCATACGAGGTGAGCCCTGAACTTATTGAGTTAGTCTTATGGTCTATCAATAACATTTGTACGATTTCTAGACAACGATTTCTATGTGTGCGACTTTAAGGGCCATTGCGTGGCCGTTTTTCAGGATGATGGCACATTCCTTTATCGCATTGGCAACGAGAAAGTCACCTGCTTTCCCAATGGCATCGATATTTCCAATGCTGGGGATGTTCTTATCGGTGATTCGCATGGTAATCGCTTCCACGTGGCCTGCTATTCGCGCGAAGGCGCCCTTCAGTCGGAGTTTGAGTGTCCTCATGTAAAGGTCAGTGGTGGAAAGTTTTCTAAATATCACAGATCAAATGGAATCGTACCTAAATACTCACCTGCAATATTTTTAGTTTAGCCAGGATATTCCTAATTTTTATTGTAAACTGAAATCTTTTATTATTTAAAAAAATAAGAGAAGAAAAAGAAAATAATATCTAATTTTGCTACAAATTTGCATTTATTTAAAAATCATTTGCAAATTGTTCTATTGGAATGCCTCTAATTCTTAAAATATACTGACAACTATTTGGTTGCTTATTTTTCATGTTAAATATATAATCCGTAAAAAAATTAATTTAATTTGCACTTTAAAACTTTAAAAGGTCTCAAATTACATCAACAAATTATATTTTCATGACCCTAAATACATATATCAAGATAAAAATATCACAATTAATATCCAATCGAAAATATCGTAAAAATTGAAAATATTTAAAAAATTTACAATTAATGAAATTTGTTCTTGAAATATTTTTTTTTAACATCATGTGTTTCGCCTTTTTTGTTTGTGTGTTTTTTTTAGTTTCGAGTCATAAGTTAACTAACGTTTAATTCGTAGGTTTCACGCTGTTGCGGCCTGAAAATCACATCCGAAGGCTACGTGGTGACGCTGGCCAAGAACAATCATCATGTTCTGGTCCTTAACACCCTCTATGTTCACTGATTGCAAATCAAGGCGCGCAACAATCGTCCATCAGTCGATATAGTCAAATACAACTACAAATACTCGTCGGGCAAGATATATGGCTGTCGACGTCAACAGCAGCAGCACCAAATTAGCAGTGGCAGCGACATTAGCAACAGTTTTTTGGCCAGAAAACATCAACAACAAGGACAGCATCCAGAGAGCAACGAGGATGATAGTAGAAACACCAACAGTAACAACATAAGCAGCTGCAGTTACACCAAAAACTACAACTACAACAACAGCCAGCAACAACCGTCGTTAGAAACAGCGCCGTCGAGCGAGTAAGGAAAATATATATAAAAATTCAGGAGCAACGTGTTTGACATCATGATCAGGAAGCAACAACCGTAAAACCGGAAGTTGACAGCCAATAAACCCCACGCATATAAATATTGGACAAAGGATATGCAATATGTTTGTGTGTGCCCGACGAGGAGGAATTAAATAAAGAGAAATCTCGAAACACCAAAAAAATATATACATAAATAATAAAAAAAAAACGAAATAATAAATCCTCTTAAAGCTGCATATAAAAGAACAACTTTTGCCGTTTGTTAGACACACTGCAACTGTATAAATAACAAGCAACCAACAACAACAAATGATAAAACAAGAAAATGCAACAAAATACTATTTTTGATCTCTAATTTAAAAACAACATTAGCGCTACTAACAAACAAAAACAACAACAAATCTAAAAAACAAAATATTTTACTTAGGCAAAAGGCAACAAAACAAAATACAAAACAAAAACGTGCAAAAAAGAGAAAAGTAAGTTTTAATCATTTTTAAAAATGTGTTTTTTCACAAAAAAAAACTTTTTTACATTGTTTTTTTCGATTATTCGATTATTATTATTATGCTTTTATCACATCAAATTAACTAAAATTATGTTCTTGTTATAAAAATTGTGAAACACAGACAGTACACTTACACACACACACGACACACGTGCAAAACTTCTATACATGTTACTTATTATCTATATAGAAATATATATTGTTATATCGACCGATTAGCTTTTTTGTGCATACACCCTTCCAGAATCTTTTTTAAAAACAAAACGCGCAGATATATATATATATATATAGATATATATATATATAAATATATATACTTATATATATTTATATTTATATATATATATATACATATATATATAGCGAAAATGTGCAATTTTTGTGCACAAACCCAAAAAAGAGGAGTAGGAAAAGGCAGGAGTAAAGGAAATTGTTGAGGACGAAGACGCGTCATACAGGCAATAATTAAATAGATGAATATCGTGAAATCCAAGTAGTTTATTTTGATTTCAAAAACCTAAATTTAAACTGAAACCAAACCACTAACAAACTGTTTAGGTTTTTCCTTACGCTGCTTAAATAAGGTGATATCTATTTATATATAAATATTTATATATAAATGTATGAAAAACAAAAACAAAAGAAAAATGTATCTTAAAAACATGAATGTGTGAAATCCTATGACTATATGACTTTGCCATATATACACATATATTTATATATATATACATATATAAGATGAGCATGTATATATGTGTATATATATATATGCATCGACGCGACGAGACAAGATAGCGAGGGAACTACATAACCAGGTGGAGGCAGAATATTCAACGACCCCCCCGACACATTCGAGATGATGTAGTAGTATGACTTGACTTTGTTGTGTGTGTGTGTGTTTTCTACACAAAAAAAAAACATACAAATTAATCTATAAGCTAAAGAAACCAAACGAAGTAAATAATAAATAACATGAAATATAACAGCAGGCAAGCGGAAAAAAACCAACAGAACAAAAACGTATCTGTTAAGTTCATATTTACATTGTTAAACAAACCAAAACAAACGATATTCCTTTTTGCTTATATAAATATTTATACAAATCAAGTGCAACACATGTGCATTGTATCCACACACGCGACTAACAACAACAAGGTAAATACTCACGATTATTTACGGATATACATGCAACATTTCTTTCCCGTTGTAATACAATTATAAGGCTGGTTTTACTCCCAAGACATTATTATTTTACAAAACAAAAACAAAAAAAAACAAAAATATGTATATATCAACTATCTTTATGCGTACATAATGTATAATATTTTACGATAATGATTTAGTTTTTTGTTGTTCTCGTAATATCTTTATTATATACAATCTAAACGTTTTTTAAACTTGCGCGAACTTTATATATCATGAGTAAGAGTAAATGGCAATTTATTTAGCAAACGAGAGGATCGCGAGAGGCGGATAGCGAAGAAGAAACTTATTTTTTATAGGCTGTAACCACATTTATTATACATCAACATCAACAAAAACTAAAACAACACAACAAAAAATACACAATCACTATACATAAAAACAAATTAAAACATACAACGAAGTGAATCTTTTGTATTCAATTCTTTTACAAAAAAAAAAAAAATAATAATAATGTTTTAAACTGAATTTAATGTTAATTCCTCTTCCTCGCGTTTTATGTTTCATTATTATTATTATGTGGAAGTGAAAGCGAAAGAGACGAAAACTGTTTTTTAATCTTGTCATTTTTTATATAAGTTTGAATTGTAATTCTTTATGTTTAGGCTATAAATGTTAAGTTGTTCTAAAAAAAAAACAAACAAACAAAATACTACAAGACGAATATACTAATAATTACGTTTTAAATTGTAGTAATCAAGGATTACAAGCTGTCATACTTATAACTATTATTATGTTTATTGTTTAGTTTTTACGTTTGTTACACACGTGCGAGGCTCTACACGAAACCTATAGTGAAACGCTTCTGTTTATGTTTATTATGCCACTGAAATTATATAACCTTTAACTAGGCCTAACATCTAATATATAATTGATATATATTTCTGTTAGATAAAGAGAGGCAGTGGAGTGCGGAGAGCGGGGGCAAAGAAATGCAATTTTTGTGAAACAATTTGGCTGTTAAAATATATAATTTTGTAATTTTAATTACGTTTCCTTACTATTTTTTTGGTCGTTAAGCTAGGCGCCCCCCCTCATCCGAATCCCAAAACAATTGTTGAACAACTATGTTTTCTATTGAATTTACTTTAAAAATAGCTAAGCCTTTGGCTTCCTTTGCCCTTTCTATATTTATATTTTTGTCGCTGCATTAACTACGAAAGTATTAAAAGGAAACATATATATTTTACAAGTCGATGGAGAAAACTCAAATGCAAAATATACCAAAAGATTTGTTTTTAATTCTTTTTTCCCCCCAAATCGTATTTTTACATTTTTATTTCTCATTGTCAGCGTCGACGCTTTGTGGGTTTTTTTTTAATGAAGAAATAATGATAATAAAGTTAATTTTACATTTCATTCTAGTTTTTATGTGTATAGGCCTTCAAATGAAATTGTAATTCCACACGCTTTTATTTTACAAAAACAAATACAAAACGACAAATGGAGTAAAAGAAACTGCATGCATGCATGTTATGCCCAATTTTGAGTTTCGATTTTATTTCTATATTTTGTTGAAAACAAAATTGATTATCGCTTTAAACGAAAATTGTAAATTTTTATTTTAAGTTGTAAGACGAAACATGATATTAAGTAAAAACAAAACAAAACAAACAAACTTCCAAACACCAAATACACACAAACAAAAAACCCAACAAATTTATTTCTTATGTCATACAAATTTTTATGTGAACACAAAAACCAAAAATAAACAAAAATGTGCTTAAGTTTAAATCAAATTTACAATTTAGTTGAGATTATGACGATGCAACTATAGCGAGCGACGATACGTGTAAACTATAGGATTTCTAGCGAAAATATATATATTATTATATATTGTATATTGTGCATAATACTATTTACGTACGATTAGCGAATGGCCCAATTAACCCGGGGGCGGTGAAGCAGTGGGCGTGGCCAAATTAACAAACTGCTAGCTTGCCGAAACCCAAGAAATTAACAAGCAATAAATGTGAGCGAAACGAATGTAAATTAATTTGGGAACGTAACAAACAAACAAACATATAAATTATCACTTAATGTTGGGAGAACAGAAATGCGTAAATGAGAACAAAATCGAGAAACAGGATGAGAGATGAATAATTAAAAACGAGAATAATTAAAGCGAAAATGAGAATGAGAACGAACTGACGATAAATAGACCAACATCATCCGCCCACCTTCTCCGCCCCTTGCCACCCACTGCGCTTTAATTTTTGAGGGCCATTGAAACGGCTGCTAAAAAAGCAATAAAAAAGAATTG
The DNA here is from genome assembly GCA_008042485.1 of Drosophila mayri. Classification (NCBI taxonomy): domain Eukaryota; kingdom Metazoa; phylum Arthropoda; class Insecta; order Diptera; family Drosophilidae; genus Drosophila; species Drosophila mayri. The sequence continues at coordinate 30,972 of VNJN01007605.1, forward strand.
TATAATTGTAATGTGACGAAAGTGCTTTCACTTTTTACTACCCACTTTCCCCGCCCCCCCCAAAAACTTTTCTAGTAATACATATACCACTATTTTTAACATATATATTTCGCCGCATTTGCATCTTTCCGAGTTATTTATGGTTTTTACTTGCATAACTCTTAACCGAAGCAAACGATTGTTCACTAATTACTAATTAGGAAATGTTTAACTATGTATGTACATGCCACGCGCACACACACAGACAGGCAGACAGTTAGACAAATAGACAGACAGACGGCAATAATGTTTCTCAATCACTTGATTCCTACTCTACACATACACATATATATACATCAATTATTAAAATATTATATAGATATAGATGACGAATTGGCAAAGATCAAATTAAGACAACACGAACCCATTTATTAAAGAGATGCTGCCAAAGATTTTTTATATGTACAATCTATGTAAGAAGTTCGGAAAGAAGAAGGGAAATGAAAGAGCCATTTATTTATAAACAATTAAAATATTGTCCACTCCTTATTTGTACGTTTCATTATTATTTTATTTTGTATTCGAATTCATATTTTGTTAATTTTTCTGTGCGGTCATAATAATAAATGGAATAAAATCGATGATATTTTTGAGACTTTTGCTCAAAAAGAATGAAACATGAAAGAAAATTAGATGCAGCGCGCTGAAACTAACTAATTACTAAAAAATACAAATATATATATATATATATATATATATGAATATTTATATATTATATATATATCTTTGTATGATAGGGCGCGGAAAGTATTTCAATTTGTTCCTCGATGCCACGAAACACACAAATTTCTTGTTGAAGTTTCAGAGCGGATATTGAACATATAAATATATATAACACTATACATATACAATATACATATTGACCGTGAAGATATATATATATATATAGCAAATACGAGTATATGTTTACATTTAGCCCCCTAAGAATGATCCGGGTAGGATTTCAGTTTCTGTTTTATGTTCGGGCTCAGGCAATCAGTGAAGAATTTTGGTTACTATGGACTACTTACTACTTACACACCAACTCACAAAAGAAATAGTCCTCATCTTTTGCTCCAGAAACAGATGAACAAAATACGCACCACACCACCAACAGCCCCTCCATGCCATGTCTTTTGTATCATATTTGCATTTAGTTAAATTTTTAAAGGAAGCCTAGGAAGGAGAAGGAAAACCCAAACACAACAACCGCTTTATACATCAAATTATTTTAATATAAATGTATAAAAAGCATATATCTATATATATGTACAAGCAGACATATACAAACAACAAATATACATATATATATATATATATTATGTATTTTATTTAAAGCGAATACACTTTTACGCGGACTCTCCATGCATTAATTACCATGAAGAAACATTAACTCTATATATATACTTATGTATGTAGAAGACAGTCCCCGAGTAAAATGGTTACATACACATAACTAGGAGACTAGGAAACTAACACAAAAACAAATTTACTAAATTATATATACATGCCTACATATACTTACATATATGTAAAACAATAATTATATAAACAAAACCAAAAGGAAAAGGAAACCCAGACAGAAATACAATTTAGTGTACGTCAATTTTTTGATGATATTTTTCGCCTTATTATAGACAAGCAAAAACAAAACAAAAATAATGATGGAAAAGCCATCATTCAAAAAAGAAAAGTTGGAAAGTTTACGAGTTGATTACATGTAGTTTTTCCGGCTTCCAGTAGGAAACACACACAGAGAACGATGACGTTTTTGTAATTTATTTTCCGACTTAGGGAGATCGATCATATGTCAAGTTGATAACGAACAAACAAGAACGACAAGCAATCAATTACCAAAAGAAAAGCAAAAAACAAAAATCAACTAAATTATATATTATATTAAATTATATATATAGAAGATCATTATTAAGTATTAAGCGAGGGAAACTGAACGCAGCAAAGGGCAGGCAACCAACCACAAATATGTAATCAAAAGCAAATTTACAAAACACACACACAACAAGAACAAGAACAAACTAACAGAAATAAAATAAAAAACATTATCAAAACTCAAACTCGAAGCAGGCAAATCAATTAAGCAGCAAGCAAGAGAAGCTACGATACGTTTAAAAAACAAAATAACACAAAAATAATAACAAGAGACAACACCAAGAAGAAGTGTGCATCGCAATTTGTCACGTGAAACAACATTCTAAAGTTAACTAAGGAAACTAAACACTAAAAACGAAAAACGTGTAACTAAAAACGAAACTCAATTCCCTCTTCCCCCCTAAGAGTGTATAAACAAATCGGCTAAACATTTGATTTTTGCCTAAACTATCAATGAAAAGTTCCTCGAGTCCTCAGTTTGTAGTATTCTCTTTCGTTTTATTTAATTATTTGTAACCTCATTTTGTTTATAACTCACGCAGCGAACGAATAATGTGTTGAACAATATTGTTGATAATATTGAGTTGTGTTTTAAGCTTACTTATAATATATTATTATTATTATAATATATATTAATATTAATAGGTAGAATAAAATTAACCAGGGATTGATGCCTATTTATTTTATTCATATTTTGTTTTTGTTTGAAAATATATACACACCATTTTGAATCGAAATTATATATACACAAGTTTCTTTCCTTTATTCGTTTTTATTACATATTATTTTTGGTTCCTTGTTTGGGGTGGCGAGAACTCGGTTAAATACTATAAATATATTATATATTGCCTCAACCTCTTTGTTCAGATATTGCATTTAAGTCAACGACCATTTAATGCTTTTCGCTTGATCTTAATATTTAGGAAATACTTGTATAGAAACCGGAGACCGTAATCATTATAAGTTGTATTTAGAAAACTTAAATGGTAATGATTATTTTTCGATTTTTTCTCTAGGCATCAAAAGTAATCATCAGACTTCAGTGAAAACAAATTTAAATTTCTAAAAAAGATTTTAATTAATAATGATTTTTATTTGCTAATTATATTTTTTCACTTAAATCTAATAATTATTTGTAATGGCTAGAAAAAAATCAAAAACTTCATGCTTTTTCTATTTTAAAAATGAAAGTTACGGTCTCTGGTAAAAACCAATAATTTGAGAGGCTAACAATTACCAAAAAAGGAAAAAACTATTTAAAAAAAGAAGAAAAACTCCCTCGACGAGTTGTTGTGTTAAATTTGCGTACATATCACTGGGAATTATTTACACTATGCTACTAAAACAAAAAAAATATATATTACAAATAAAAAAACAAAAAACAAAAACAATAAATAAGTATAAAAATGGAGAGAAAACATTTTTTTTAGCATAATATTTACACTATTTATACACCATATAGGGATTGGTTTTTCGATTTGGTTTTACACCTCCGGTTTTCCTCGATTGATTGATTGTTGCTCACATCATTTTTGTCAGTGTGTGTTTGTGGGGAGTAGATGAAGTGTGAGTAGTGTTTTTTGTAGCATATATCCAAGCGAATATGTCGTATTATCGAGAAAACCACATAGCAACTAATAACTATAGTGCCATAATTCATGATAAATACATAAATCAAGTAAAAAAAGCGTTTATTGTTGTGCTGTACGATTTAGTGAGTCCTTTTTTGACAACCAACAAAATATAATTGCATATATATGTATATATATATGTACTAGTTTATAGCGAACCAAAAACCAACTTGGATACAAAACCAAAATACAATATGAAGATGAAAATCGAAAGATAATTGATGAAATTTTATCGAAAACATGGGAAATGGGAATAAAAGTTTTTCGTGCTTGGGCCAGAAGGATACAGCAGAGGATTCAAGGATCAATGGGAGGGCAGAGTTTAAAGTTTAAAAAAGAAATGGGTAACTTATGAAAACAGAAGCAATTAGAAAGCTTTTATTTTTCTAGAATTTTAAACGGAAACCTAAAACCTAATGAAACCTAAAACCAAAATACAACAACAACAGCAACACCAACTTCCTAATTTCTCTCAGTGTAAACCGAAAGCAACAAATACGATTAATACAACAAACTCAAATCAACTCAACTCAAAACACAACAACAAGTAAAACTCACACGATATGTATTCATCCACAATTTGGAATTGGATGTCAATATACATATAGTATTGGTACATTCGATTGAAAAAACAAATATATAAAAACTATAGAGCAATAATTGCATAGCAGATAATGATGCCGAAAGAAACAAAAAAAAAAAAACAATAAAATATTTCCAAACACACCAAATATTTCTCTGGGGTTGTTAAAAAAAAAGAAAAGAAAAGGAAAAGACATTCAATGAAAAGAAACATTTTTATGTGTAGCAGATATTAAATGAAAACAAAATTTACACAACTAAACAACACAATTATACATAATTGAATATTAAAATAAACAAATATATATACATACATACATATATGTATATTCGACTTAAGATGTGACCAAAAAAACAAAACAAAACAGAAAAAAAAACCAATAGAAACCAAACAACATTTTGCGCGCCTTGGCAAATTTTTAAGTAAATATATACTATATACAATATGTATAAAAATAAAAACAAAAAGATAATGTAGAGGTCAGGAAATCCAGTTTGGAGCGAGCTACACTGCAATACATTTTTGAGACACCTTCACACACACACCCACATACACACACACCTACACAGATGACAATTGAAAGTAATTTAGACAACGATGTTTTGCATAGAGATCCCATATGGAAGGTCTAGGATACGTACGCATTGATTATCCTTAAACTCAAAGACATTTCAAGCAAAGAACAACGTAAACGTAATGAAAACCAAACCCAATAAGATACGAACAAATTCCCTGTGTTGTCAAATGGCTTTAAATATGAAAACCAAAACTAATAATTATAATAATAATAATACAAATTAATAATAATAATAAATAATACTAATAATGTAAAACCAAGATACGATTTGTCATTAGCACTAGCGATATAAACGATATAAAGGCAGATATTTTGTAAGTGATAAGTGAACTTTGCAAAACATTTTTCGGGGTCGCGTCAGGACAGCCCCAAGACAAGACAGCAACAATATTTTTGGGCACCAAATATACAGTCAACTTATTGTATTTGCATTATATGATATTTATACATACATATACTACCTAGTGAACTAAAGCAGATGCTATACATAAATCCTACGAGTGTATGTCCGACAACAACAACAACAGCAAAAGAATCAATTGATAAGAACGGTTTTCCCCCGCAGAAATCGATCGATAATCGATGATGATGAGAAATTGATAAGCAAGAAACAAAAACATACAAACATATTACAATTAGAATGTTTTATGAATTATATACACCTTATATACATAAAATATACATGTGTAATATAACTTAAAAGATAAGATGTTGAATGAATTTTATGTGAGTTATTTTTGATGTTGTATAGTTCCAAACAAAACAAAACAAAACAAAACAAAGAAAACCCAAGGGAAAGCGACGAAAACCAATTAACAAACCAAAACAATCTCTTTATTAAGCTACCAATGCGAAAAAGAACAATTGTTGGGCATTTTAATTAACTAATAAATAACAAAACAAAACACAGAGTGCAATACAATAAAAAACAAAGTAAATATAAAATAGAAAACAATGTATGAACAAAGAGAAATCTTTAAGCACGGCAAAACTTTTTTCGAGTGTAAAGAACCGAATACCCAAAAACTATTCAACAAGAATTTTGGAATTTTCTTTGAGAATTAACAAGAAGGATAAACTTAAAAAAGCTGCCTCAAAGAAAACAGAATATATTAAATTAAATTTAAATTTATTATGGAAATATGTATATATATACACACATATATATTTCTTATAGACAGTGGGCGCCCAAAGTCAAGCTCCTCTGGGCATATTTAAACTTGAACAAAAGGAATTTTACCAAAATAATAATCGAAAACAAAAACTATAATAGAAACAACACCAAAAAGCAAAACAAAGACACAAATATTTTAACAATTTTACATCAAACGTTTTTCTGTTATTCTTTTCTCTTAATAATAAATTTTGAATTTATTTTTAATATATTTTTTTGGGCAGCGTTAAGTTTATAGCACTGGGGTTAAGGGCAAATAAAACGACACCAAGAGAAATTCTTTGAAAAAAAACAAATGTATTAAGGATATAAGCATATGAAAATGTTCCTCTAGAACCAAGCTTACTCTTCCTCTACCTACATATATTTAATCCTTGTGTCACCCTCACTTGACTCTGATTTGTGTGCATATATTATTATATAAACATATATATATCGAACGGAAAACGAACCGAGATTTAAAAAACTATTTACTATTAACAAGAAAAAGAAACAAAAAAAGCAAAACAAAAAAATGAAAAACTATGTGAACTGCAGAAACCAACTTATACCATTTTTGCTGACTGTACTCCTTAGGCTTTTTACACCTTTTACCATTTTACTCGCAAATGGCAGACTATTTAACAGAAAGCGATAAGTAAACTCTAGCATGCCACAACACTCAACTCGAAGCTGGACACTCGAAACTCGACACTCTCAGATATAATAAATATATCCAAGTGTTTTGTGGGTTCTTAGGCAGCGCCCTATACTTACATTTTTGCTGTCCTCGAGATAGCATCAGGTTCCATTGTGAGATGGCATTATGTTTCTAGGCTTAGACTTGAATGGAAACGAATTTTCCTAGATTCGTGGCACCCAAATTAGACACTCATTAACCCCGTCTCACTACCCTCGAACAACCCCTCCCGCCTGTGATAGTGTTAAATCGAATCGAAATCGATTCAATTGTTTTTCATTTTATTTTCTATATTTTTTAGGTAACAACATTTTCTTATTGATATTTTTGTCTTAATTAATCAATTTATTAAATAATTTACCAAATATACAAATTAGCGTTTACAAGTATTATACAAATTTGGAAAATTTAACGAAGCAAAGGGAGATAGAAAGAGGAAAAAACCAATCAATGACAATATATTCGTTTGTTGAGCAAGAGACCCGAGAGCCCCCCAAAAACCACACATATCTTTGAATCTTCTTTGTTCTTTAGTTATTTTCCTTTAGTTTGATTTATTTCGTTTCGCACAAAGGCTTAAAGCGATTGGTAGAGAGTGCAGCTAATTTGAAAACACACTAAATGTTTTCGATGTTATTGATTTATTGGCCGAGACATCGATGTTTTTCTAGCTATAGAAGAAACACTCAAGCACCCATACACTGAGCGAAGTTTGAACCAATTATACATACAATAAAGCGTTAGTAAGCATTCCAAACACTGTAATGGTACCTTTAATGATAAATCAACTCTGAGGTATTTGATTCGGGTTTAATTTATTTCAAGTGATCTTCGTCGTATATCGATTTTCGAAATGACAATATTTTATTGAATATTGTGCAATGCAAACACTGTGAAATATTCAATTGAATTTTTACCCATTGAGCAATCCCTTAGAGAAATCCTGATTTTGTAACTTTTTTGCAAAAATGGTTTCATTTAACAATTTTATCTACACACCATTTTACGGCAAAAAACAAAAACGAAGAAACAAAAAAATACAAACAAAAATCGAAACTCTACAGATATTTTTATATATTTAACGAACGAACGAACGAAATAACGAGTATCTCCCTTATAAAAAAATAAAAATAAAAAACGAAAATTAATTGGTCCGAATTTTTTCAGGCAGCAAAACCAAAACCATGACAAATGAATTGTATTATCAAGGAACGATATATATACATATATATATACATAAATAGTGCGTGTAATAACTAGAATCACATAATTCCATCCACTTTTGATATTTAAATAAACCAAAAAAATAAAAAAAAAACGAGCAAGATGAAAATAAAAACTATTTATTATCTAGACTAAGCCATCTTAAGTGTTTGAATGTTGTCTTAACAAATTAAATTATATGAGAATATAAATTAAGTGGCGTGCCATTCCTACAAAAAAAAATAAAAACAAACACACACAATAAAGGGAAGGAAAAGAGCTAGAAGAAGGTAGAAAACGAAAAACATTTATTTCGTTGTGCTTTTTACACGGAAAATGTTGGGAATTCTTACCAATTTCGATTCCGATTCCAATCCGATTGGGGATTCCTAAAGTTTTCTAGAGGAACGTAATATTTTAATGCCTCTAAACCTTAATTAGCGAACATGTACTTTCTGCCTCCATGATGACGATGATGATGATGATCCTTATGATCCTTATCCTACACACACTTGGATATTTATTTATACGTATTATACTATATAATATAGTGGCACCAAACACACACACAAATATATAAGCATCTATATATACATACATATATATAAAATTGTCTTATTGTAGCAAAACGGTTATTGATATTTACACATCAAAAAAGAAATTGAAAAAAAAATGAGAAAAAAAAACATACATACATACCTACATATATAAGAATGCTTTAAATTATACTCAGAACAAGATATATAATATATACACTCAACAATATATATATATATATACATATATATATATATATATATATATATATTTACGATTAGAAAGTAAAAAGTAAACATACCGATGTCAGTTAAGAACCTTTTTCTAGAATGTTATGTCTTCCCTTTGAATCAATTAAATGAAAACGAAAACAACAACAAGATGATAATGAAACAATTGATCGATAGAACCGCTTGACCAAAAATAATAATTGAGAGATGAATCAAAGCTTCAAGAAATATATTAAAGAAAAAAAGAGTTAACTTTAGCACTGCAGCAGCCAAAACAAAACAAAACAAAACAAAAAACAATGAAATAAGAGAAAATTCAAATTGACAAACTACAATAAGAATGTTCTTTTTACCTCCAGCCCCCAGAAACTCACACAGAAGATCACAAGCCACAAGCAACCTGTTTCAGTCAGCCACAAATTTACCTAATTGAAAACTAGAAACTGGAACAACAACCAACTAACTAACTGTACTTAAGAACGAACCTTATACTATATACATATAGTTTGCAGCAACATCCGAGGACATTACTACCTACATATATAAGTACCATCTGTGTTGATCATGCTCCTTATTTCCACTTGCTACTTACATATGAACTATATATACATACATACATATATGATATACACACACCTATATAATATGGACCTTTAACAAATGTAATGACAACAACAACAACAAAAAAAAGAATGAAACAAATGAAAATGAGGAAAATCGCAGACTACTCAGTGCAACAGATAAGACTAGAAATTGATTACCTGAACCTTGAGAACAAAAGCTTGAGTTTTATTTTACTTTACACAAAACGAACAAAACCAAAACATGGATGCAATAACAGCAATTGACGAACTCTCGAAATCGAAATCGACATACATATACATAAAATAATTAAATAATAACTTAATCTATCAGCAAAAAGTAAATCCGAATAAAGGTCTCTCAAGAGAATCCTTGCCAGAAATCTAGAAAACAAAAAAAAAAGAAACAAAGCAAATAACGTATGAAAACGCTCAAAACTTCCACTATTTTCCTTTTTATTCAGATTCAGGGATAATATAGGAAGAGGAGGTAACACACTAAACTATTAAAAAAGGTGCTTTTTCCGAATCCGATTTGATTTTTTTTAGTCTGCTCTAAAACTAGAACGGAATCTGAAGCGGAATTTCGAAATATAAATCATATATTTAATTTTTCTTTCTATTCTTTTTTCTTTTGTAGTATTTATTCAGCTTTTTAGGAATATCAGTCCGCTTTCTTCCTCCCTCCATCTTTTTTACATGGTTGTGAATGAAAAGAGCCATATAAAATTAGACCAATTTCCCATAGATATCCTTTTCCTTTATCGGTCGTACTCACCATATATACACATATATATATACACACACACGCTCGCTCGGTAGGAATTCGATTCGTGAACCCTATGGCACTCGCATCTAACCAATGATCGTAATTGTAAAACACATATGAACTATATAAATATATGATATATATGTATATTGTCTATATATATTTACAAGACAACAATAACCGAATTAAATTGAATTGTAGTGTTACAAAAAAAGAAACAGTAAGAGAGTAAGAAAAGGTAGTGTATACGCGGACGCAGGACATTCTCAAGGATACCAGGCCGATGTTTTACATACTTTGCTCATTGGGTTCCACTTACGTAAGATATGTACGTAAGGCGTAGCGTATTTACATAAAGCTGGCTGGGGGATCTCTGGCAGCTTAAAAAGGAAACCAAAACCTTAGCTAATTGTGTGTATTTACATATTAAAGTTTACAAGCAGAAGAGGCAAGAGAGCTAAGCGAGAGCTATATGTATGTCCGGTAGAATTTTTGAAAGCGTTTTCGTACTCAAACCAAACACAAATTAAGGCCTAAATATACATATATAAAATTAGAGAAAGATAATTCATGTATTTCAAATAATGATTAAAGCAAGCAACAACAATTACAAGTGTCTGTATTTTGTTTTTTTTTACAAAAAAAAAAGAAACAAAACAAAAAACCATTGCAATCAGGTACTGAAATCAAAATTTTTTGTAAATAGTAAAAGAGGAAAGAGAAACTTTTTGTCGAAACATTTGAAAATAAATAAAAGTATATATATTATGTGTGTGTGTGTGGTCAATAGATACAAGCGGAAGGAAGTGAACTTGGAGATAATCGATCCTTATTCGCGCCTGCTTTAAGCTCACAAATGTATTTTCGTAGCATACTTAGCAGGGCGAGCAGAAATTCCTTCGCGACACGAACAAGAAGAGCAACACTCACATTTAAATACGTACACCCATATATATATATATATATATATATACTATATACCAATCTAGTTGTAATCCCTATAACACTAAGTAGATGCAAAAACGGAAGTTAAACCGGCGACGATCGACGGCGAAATGATAAACAATTGTCCAGACGTTCAACGAAACCAAATGCAATATTAAATTATACAACAAACTAAAGTGCATACAAGCGAGTAAAATTAAACAAAAACAAAAAAAAAAAACAAACAAAATATATATGAAAATATTATATATATATACATATATTTTACAATTGATTTATATACATACACATGTATACATTATATAAGTAAATGCCGCATCATTTTCGCGTAATGTCTATTGAATTGTTTGTTAAACATTTTTTGAAACATTTTCTTTACTAAATAATAACAAGAAATGTGGATAAATCAAGCTCACAGAAAAGTTACGCCAAAAGAAAAACCGAACAAACAAACAAACAAACAAGAAATTTATATACATTTATCGAAGAAGATATATACAACAAACAAGAATAACTTTTAGTGATTAATATTGTAAGCAAAGACCAAAATGAAATATTAGTTTTTGAAAATGAAAAGAAAATGATAAAGAAAAACGTGGCATCAAACCAAACTAAACTTACAAAAAACCGAAACGAAACACTAACACACCAACAAGGATAATGAAAAAATAGCCTTACTGCAATTGATTCTTAAGCTCGAAACTCGATCTCTTCTTTTACACTTTACATAGGTTTTTTTCTCTCTCTTTGACTTGATTTCGAATTGAAAAAAAAAACAAATTTTATTGATTAATAACAGCGACGAGTAGCGAGAATATTTTTACAAAACAACAAAAGGATAACAACAAGGAAATAAGAAACTAAACATGCATAACGCTTCCGACAATAAGCTTTGGCCACACATTGTAATGAAACTATTTGAACAATTGGGGAGATAACGAAAATTGAGGGTCAATATAAAGGTACATAGGAGATAATAGAGGAAGGAATTTCTTGCGCTTAAAAGAATACGGAATTACCACGCCCAAAAAGCCACAAGATGATATGTAATTGCCCTATTTAGTCTATATACCTACTGCAGATATATACACACATCTTCATATATATATACATATGTATATATATATATATATATAGTATACATATAAAACATATAAAGAATATACCCATGTACTTATGTAGTAGCCTTGTTCTACTGTATATTTTTAAACGGAGTTGTATTGCAGAATCAGAGTCAAAATCAGAATCAGAATCAGAGGCAGAGTCAGAGTCAGAATCAGAGACAGAGTCAGCAAAGCAAATGTATTTTCATGACACGCATTTGAAGCGAACATATCAAAACCAAATACCGACGAGAAAAACTCACGAAAAAGTACTAAATTATTTAGAAATTATCCAATGCATGTTATTCAGTTACTACTGTTAGAACGAAACTTAAACGAGAAAATAACTACAAACATATTTGGAAGCTGGCACCAGGCTAAATGTGCAATTGTCCTGTCTTGACTCCTATTTCAAACTACAAAAAAGAAAAACAAAATACTGCTGTTTCATTATTTATTATTGACAAATATTTACAAGAATTGAAGCCACAACAACAAAAACAATTAAACAGAATGAGATTAACGAAAGGGTTAATAAAAATTAAAGGAAAAATGAAAATGAAAAAAAAAGAAAAACTCACGAAACTGAATCTAAATTAAGCATGAATATTTTTTGCTGTGTCTTAGTCCATGTGTCGTAACGAATTTATTGAACTAAATATTATACATAATTAAAATTAAAACAAAAACAAAACTAAAAAAATTCCAAAAAAAAAACCAACAAAGCCCAACAAGAAAATATCTTAACACTTTTTTGTTTTAACTGAAAAAGCAAAAAAAAAAAAAAATGCAGGCGAACAAACCAAAATTTCTACAAAATTAAGCACAAATTTTTTCAAACAAAAAACAAACAAATAAAAAATATTACAAAAAAAAAAAACAGAAAAGAAAACACAAAAAGAAGAACAACCAACATACTAACAACAAATTGCCTTTTACTTGTATTTTGTTTTTTTACTACTATAAAAAGAATCGAATTAAATATTAATAATAATATACAACACGCTGAATACATTAATGAAAATTATGCAAAACGAGAAGGAAAGAAAATTCGCCTAAAAAAACATCTGTGACTAATAAAAAGGATATAATTAAAGGAAGGTTACCAGAGAAAATCTGCTAATGAAAATGGGAAATGAAAAATGAGAAAGGAAAAACTCCAATGTATAATTACGAATGAAATCGAAGTTAAAGTGTGTGTGTAAGGTACAAGGAAAAACAACATTGTTAGAATGGCAAATACATATACTAAATAGCTGCAGTTTAACTAATTATTGGTAAAGGGTACATACATTCTACATATGTACAGCTTACACACACTCACATGAAACCCACGCCCACGCCCACGCCCACACCCACACTCACGCCCACGCCCCACAAAAAAACATATACATATACAGAAGCTATACCAATACAAGCGAACCTAGTTATATTTGTATGTGCATCATACTTGAGTAGTAAACAATTTATACATTAGAGTTTATGTAAACCAAACAAGCTACTTTTACTTATACATTATATACTGACATGCAAGTGCGTAATGTATAGTACGATATATACACCAACCAGATATATATATACATACATATATATATATAGACGATATTTGATGAATGTAAGCCCAAACACAGCAATTTACTTATATAAAAAAAAAACAAACAAAGTTTCTTTCAACCAACCTTAAAAAAAAACAACAAAATAAAATAAAAAAATATATATAAAAAACAAACAAAAAAAACTAATCCAAACTTTTGGCATGGCGAGTGCCGATTATAGCGATTATAAAATCGATGCAAATTGACAAGTGAAGTGGAAAAGCCCATGAAAACAATATATATACAATTATTTAAAATATTTAACAAAAACAAAATACAAGAAAAAAAAACAAAACAAACAAAAACCAAACGATTTATATATATATGCATATATATATACATATATACATACCACTAAATAGTTTAAATGTTTATTTATTGTATTTGAACAAGAGGAACGATAATGAAACCAAATTTAAATAAAAGTAATAACTCGAAAAACAAAATCAATCTGTTTTTTGTTTTTTTTTTTAGTGGGACAAAGGATCTCAGTAAAGTATGGAGTGAACAAGTAAGTTAACGAAAACAAGAAAGGAAGCTAACTTCGGCTAGCCGAAGTAGTTTTCGAAAAACTTTTCGATCGTTCCTTTGGCAGCTATATGATAAGTTATCCGAACAGTCCCAGACTGAACTATTTTAAGTTCGCCACTGAAAACTGAGTAATTAATTCAGTTAAAAAATGAACAAACAAGCAACTTAGTAAACAACTCAGTGAATAATCTACTAAGAACTTAATTTTGCATTTATTTCGTTACAGATTTACATCAAAATTTGAATATGTTTGAATCTCAGTACAGCATGGTGGCGATGCACCTGTCGATACTGGCATTAATGTCGGCGAATCCTTGGATTGCATTATCGGTAGCCTGCGTGGTGCAGGAGGTGGCATCGGTGGCAATGGCCGGAACACTGCGCCGCAGTCCGATCAGTTGACGCAGTGACTTTTGGGCACCAATAACGTACTTGGTAGCCATGACGTACAGCTTGCTAGCGCACATTTTATGCTTGTACGTATTGGATATGCTTTTACACGTGCGATATTGCCTTATGACCTTATATCCGTTCACGGTCAACTGGAGAACCGAACGCTTGGTGTATAGAATAATTTTGACTGAGTTGACGGCGGCATTGCGGCCACAGACCACAAAGCCCAAGGTGGCCCGTTCGAGGACACCGGCCACATGGACCGTCTCTCTGGTCACGCACTCCTCGCTCTCCACCGCCCGCTTCTCAATGTCGCCGGCCAACTGCTCAAGCTGCCGGTACGGATACATAAAAATCTTCAGAAGCTGACGCTCCGTCAGTCTCACGATGTACCATGCCAGGGCCTTAGACTCGTTTATGAAAAATTTCACCATTGAGTCTACGAAAGCAAAGTCATCGATTTCCATGCTGCCATCATCGGACATTTCAGGAATTTCGGGCATATCCAAGTCAAACTCCTTGTCCTCCAAGTCAATGTCGAGGTCCAAATCCAAGCCAAGATCTAAATCAAGCTTAAAGTCGTCCATGTTGAGTTCAATGCCCAATTCCTTGGCCATCTCCTCGATGGACGGAAGTGGGATTTCCTCTTCGGGCACAGCCGAAACCTAAAGAAGAGCACCAGAAATATAACAAGGGTAAGTCATTTTTTTAATACAAAAAAAATCTTAAAAATTAGAAGCAAGCATTTAGGTAGATTTTTTAATTGTCACACATTTAATCATTTCTTAATGATCCCTTTTTTGTTGTATTTTTTGTTTGTTGACTTCTACTCACAAGTGCCAAGCCTAGGGCCAAGACCGCAATAATCACACTCCTCATGGTTGATTTATTTTTGCTGGGATCCCACTTGGGGACCTGCCTTTTATATACCCAAAACTCTCCGCTGTCCGCAAATACTTAGATAGCCATATCTATACATTCTTTTAATTAAAATATATTCAAGAGACGGTTTTATCGGTCCAACATGTGCCTACTGGTTGGCCGATTGCAATATTTCCCATTATTATTATTTGGCTTATGTCTTTGTTTTACTTTACTTTACCTTTAATCGCAATAATTTCCGTCGGCCCGTTGTTGTTTCTTCTTTTAATTTCTCCAATTGTTCAAGATTAGGTCGCAAATTGTATTTTGCCTGAGCGATAGGAAACATCTATTACTGGATTCCCCACTTCAGATCGCTCCTTCCTATCGGTAGATCTTAATAACGTTTTAATTCTGGCAGATAATGTCAGTTTATGGCTTCTTCGGGCTAGTGCCCTCGATTAAACGTCGGCCAAAAATTAAATCTATGAAGTCATTTAAGACTTTTTCAGTGTGTGTTCTCGTCGGCTAAAGCGGTAAGAGCCTACATCAAAATATAAGACACGAAAGGAAGCTGTTATGCTTTAAAATCTTAAATTCTCTGTATAATCTCAGTTTGCAGATGTTTTTCCTCCGTTCCCGCTGTTGTTTAGGCACTGGGGGGTCCTAGGGGGAGCGTTATAATAAAGCTAAACCCATAATTCGAGCGGCATGACAATACATAGATAATTGTTAATTCTATTTAAAGTATATTTCTCAATAAGCTACATACATAACAATTAACTCGTCTAATCGTCACCTTTGTCAGCTGTTTCCTTTTCCTTTTTGGCCTTCTTGGCCTTCTTTGCCTGCTTATTGAGAAACTCGCTCTTGTCGAGATTGTTCTGGAAGAATGTGGTCTCCTTTCGCGCCTGAGAGACCTCTGTGTGAAGGCGCTGCTTCTGCACTGCCTGCTCGTAGTTCATGCGTTCGGTGAGATGCACCCACTTTAAACGCGGCAAGTACTTCATGCTCCACAACGAATCGTAGAACTGCGACTTCTTTCTGGTTGAAATCTGCTTGTTGTTCAGCATTGGGACGATCTGTTTGGCCACCCTTTTTGACTCGAACTCCACCCAGCCCTCGGTGAAGTGGTTGTTGTAGCGCTTGCGTTTGGTCTTCTTGGCTTTGTTGCCTGTTGCAAATAACAGTTTGTAAACAGTGTAAACAATGCACATGATGTCATTTTCAACTTACTTGTCAGCTTTGCCGGCTGCAGATACACTCTGCCGATTTTTCCATAATCACCCAGAATTTCCCTCATGATAGTCACATTCAAGTGCTTGGGTATATTGGATATATAAATAATGCCCTTCTTGCGTTTTTTGGGGGGAATCGAAGAACGGATGATGGGGCTGATTTCGTCGTCGCTCTCGAGACCCTCATCCTCATCATCATGGTATGTGCCTTTTAGTTCGTCTTTCGTTTCCATATCGTCGGGATGCGTCTTATTTAGAAATTTTATAAATATTCTCGTGCTGCACGCTATTAGGGATGACAAAGGTGCCGAGCAAGATATTTAGATTTTTAATCGGATATCGATAAATAACGAATATTCAGAGTTGTTGCAATGTTTTATTTTTTACTGTTTTGCAAAATTTCTATGCACACTGGGTCTCCGTTTTGTCCAGCACCGATTCCTTGCTGATCTCGAGAAACGACGCCTGCGACATCTCGGTGTCGTCCTCCTCCTCCTCGATTTCCATCTCGAAAATGGTCATCTTACGCTTCCGGTCCGATAGCACAGTTGCCACTTTTCTGCTGCCCGAAATGGCAAGCATCTCGCACACACCATCTAATCCCTTAAAGGCGGCGCCATCGGCAATATCATGTATGCTGTGCGTGACGGTGGCATCCTTTAGCTTGACCACCTGCCCCATCTGGTGCTGGGTGCATTGATTTCTCGCTGCGCTCAGTGAGAATTGCACAAAGTAGCTATGCGGCCGGATGCCGGGAACGGAGGTTGTGGTCTGGGCCAGCATCGAGAGGGAGGACTCGTTGTAGAACTGAAGGTCCACAAATCGCAGGTGATAGTAGTCTTCATGTAAAGGGGCCGTAAAGATGCCGGGCTGCAATTGCACCCTCGTGCACCGTACCAGGCAATCGCCGGCACGACTTATCTCCAGGATCATGGCCTCCTGCCAGCTAACGGTGCACGCCAACATATCACACCGGGAGGATTCGTTAACGTAATAACTACTGGTCACAAAATCACGATCCTTTAGCCCTTCTCCCGGCTCCATGGGCGGCAGATCGCCGCATATTATTGCCGAGGCCAGCTTAAAGCTGCCACTAATGCTCTCGGTGGGCTTGTGGAACACCGCATCGATAGCATTGAACATCTTGTCCCGCTGCTGCACCAGGGAGAGATTCTTGTCATGAGGCACGAACAAGTTGCAGTTATTCAAGCAATCGTTCTCGGCCACCATTTCCTCCCACAGTTGGTCTGGATCTTTGGGATACGTCTGCGACAAGTATGAGTTCTCCAGATACTGACCCACACGCTCTAGGTTGAACTTGCTGCGAGACGGTGGGGGTGTGGCAGAAAGAATATTGGCATCTTCATCCTCATCGTCGCTGCGATCATCGTTCTCTGGTTCCATGGCGCACAGAAAGTCAGCCATCGCAATGTTCTCATCCTCGGTGAGGACCAGATCATCGGGAATCTCTTGATGGGACAAACGGAGTATCGTAAAGATCATCCAGGCGTGGAAGAGCTTCATATCGTACACTAATGTGTCGATGGTTCGCTGCAGTTCGTGAACTTTGAGCACAAAGGCTCCGCATGCCCTCATCGCCTCGTTGGCCACATCCGGCGAGATGAGGGACTGAAAAAATCGTGGCTTAGTCAACGTGTTAAGTTGATAGTTTATGTTTTCTTTATGTACCTCAAAGAAGTGTGACATGCGACCGAATCCCGCTATCGTATTGAGAAAGTAGAACATGTTGATGGCGGATCCGTTCAGCTGCTTGAACACCAGACCTTGCAGGTTGCTCAGGCTGAGGTCCACCGAGTTGGCGATCTTTTTAAAGCCCTTTTCCGAAAGCGTTCTACAATTAGGAGGATAATTATTGTTTTATAAATTTCAAGGAACAACGACGAAACGTTTAAACATACTCAAAGAGGAACTCCTCCACCTCCAACGTGGCAAAACCAAATACGTGCAGCTCCAGAAAGTGAGCCGAGATCAGGCCGTATGGCTGGGAGTTGGCATACTTTGTAAGCTTGTTGTCCATCTCGATCTGAACCGTTTCCCAGGCCTCCGTCAAGCACTGCTGCGTGTCGTTGATGTAGCTGGTCATAGCAAGGGTAACTACAAATAATGCTAAAGCCCAGGCAAGACACTCACTTCTTGGTCTCCAGAATATGGGCGCAGTGGGTGGCCAGCTCCAGCATGGGTGCCATGCACTCCTGCAGCACCTGGTTGTGGAAGTGCAGCACCTTGAGTTCCTGTCCATCCCTCAGCAAGGCATAAATGGCATTAAAGTCACCGCTGAGCCGTACATCATACACATCGAACTGCTCTGGATGAAGGATGTGCTGGGTGAGATCGATGCTGCCTGCCTGCAGGGCTCCCAGTAGCAAAAGATGTACCTTGCCGCTTCGCATTATAACTACTAGAAAGCACGGCGATCCCTTCGGAAAGGACTTCTGATCCAGTGTTTTAAGGCAGGGATCGATATTGGTCAGTGGCTGAAGCTTGGGTAGGAACCTTCGGTGCTTGTCCTTGGCATTACAGGTGTAGGTAGCTGAAAGTGAGAGTTTGCACAATCAAAAAAGAGGATTCGTGGATTATATATTGGATATGCACCTAGACTCTCCTGCGAGTTAATGGCCTTGCTAAAATACACCTTCTTAATGTCGTCCTCGTAGATCAGACCCGAGATGATCGTCTCGCTCTCGGCGTCCAGCAGTGCAACCTTGCCATTGCTGTAGCCAACGGCCAGCAGTGTTTCGTCCATTTGCCAGCTGAGCGAACGCACACGCACATCCTCGCCGGGCGTGGGAAATGTTACGATCTTTTGCCAGTTCAGTCGCTGGATGATCACCTCGCCTGTTTAAGGGAGCAGAATTTGTCTTATTATTATGCAGATCCACGACGCCCGTTCTCTCGTTTACCCTTCTCAGTTCCATAGGCTATAAGGTCCATCTTGTTGTTCCACTCCATGCGCTCCACAATGCAGGACATGTTGCGGGCGCCCAGCAGCTTCATGGAGCTTGTTTGGGACATCTTTCTCACCCTTTACATAAAATATGTTCTTTATTTTATTGCAACTATTTTTTTGTTTACACTTTGCCGGCGTCTATCGATTGCTGCTAGTTATCGCTGGTACGAGCTGCTACAAAATAAGCTGGAAAGAAATAAACGTTACTCATTTAAAATTGAATGTTTAGGTCTATTTCCAAGACGAAACTTCTTATTCCTTTTTTTCAAATTTAAATTATGTTTATAAGGTTTTTTTTTTAAATTTTTTATTAAAGTTGTTGTTTATAAATCAACTGCCGCGACATATTCTGGCTATAAGCTAGCTAATAGTGGCAGCACAGATGGCGTCTCTCTCTTCCCATTGCCAAATATCGCAAATTTTCGTTTGGAAATGTGCAACTTTATTTTTCACATCTTCAAAACTTAGTTTATGGGGAGACAATTTATATTAAGTCTAGAACCTAGATTCTAAGATTGGGCCACCTTCTCGGCTTCGCCCCATTCGCTCTTCCTCCGACACATACATACATACAAGGACATTTGTATATTACACTGCGAATTTCTTGTAATCCTGGAGGAGTCGGGGGTGTAAAAAATGAAAAAAACAAAAAATTGAACAATTTTAATATTTTAACCTATGATTAAGTGTGTACTACTACTGCGCGGCTTTGATCTTCACGAGAACCGGCAATGAATCGATCTTTAAGTTTAAATGCTACGCTATTATGTGTTCGAACGGGAATCGGGAATCCGGATCCATCCATACTAGTCATCGCCCTCACCGTTGCCCAATTCGCTGCTCTCCTCTGGCTTGGCAGTCTCTTGGTCCTGGCTGATGCTTCCGGAGGGACTGGCTGGCTCCTCGTCGTCTCCGCCATCTGCCGTGCTGCCCCCGGGTGTGCCAACGCTGCCGGGACCAGTGTCGCCACCACTACCGGCGCCAGAGCCCGAGCCAAGGCCGGTGGTGCCGCCGGAGCTGCCATTACCATTTCCGTTGCCCGTATGCCAGGTCAGACGCTCCTCGTAGAACTGAATCACCACCTGGGGACATCGAATATTGGCCAGCTTGGCCGGCACCAAGTCGGCGTGGTCACTGCCCTTCCATTTCATGAGGAACATGAGGTGGCCGGACGAGTCGGTGGCGCCCAAAATCTTTGACGGCTCCAAGCCGCGCTCAAAGCCGATCAGTTTCTTCTGGTCATCAGTGTCGTCCTCAAGGAAGCTCTTGCGCTTGCTTCGGATCGACTCGGGTGTGGTCGACGTCGAGAGGCGCTTCTTCGTCTCCTTTTTGTTGTTTTTCAGCGACTCCTCGAAGTTTGCTATCAGATCCGGGCAGTCCAAGTTCTCCACAGGCTCCCAAGTGTTCTCGCTGCGCGGGTACCCCTTCCATTTCAGGTAGTACTCCGTTCGCCCGTTCACCGTCCGCTTGTCCTCCACGCGCTCGACTGAAAATTCCGCCATTTGCCTTCTGTTCTAAGTTACGTTTCACGCTTTACGTTTCCGTTGCTTATTTTCTCGGCCGGTTTTGTATTTCCTTATTTTCTGGCGGCGTCAAAAGAATATTTATCTCTCCGATTCGTTCGATAGGTTTTATGGAAGAAGAAAAACTTGTTAGAGAAGCGCAGCCTGCTGGCTGTCAATCGATTTGTTTGGCTATGATTTTGCAGGTTAACAAATTATGAAAGATTATTGAGGGAAATCAAACGTAGACTTAATTTGAGAGATTTAATTTGACGTGTGTTACTATATTTCAAATATTTGTTCTTCCAGATTTAGCATTTTGTACATAAGGCGACAACCCTGACGGCCCGTGTAGATGTTTTGCAGCGAATCTTTGCGTTTGCGTGTTTTCCTGTTAAGCTTATTCGGTCACGCTAATTCCGCGGAGCTGTGCCCCGAAACATTTCAATTATTATAATATTTTAATTAACAGTTTTGATCAACTAAAGCAAGTGCCTCTATGCATTGTGAGCAGTGAACCGAACGCGGCTAGGGCAGACATCGGGCCCATGGCTGGCGGCGTCAAAATGTTCAGCGCAAATCGCTGTAAACGCAATAACGCGAAAGTAGAGCAACTGTAACTGTAGCTGTAACTTTAACCCTGGGCAGAGGGCGCGGGGCCGGGGAACAGTGGCGGAGAAACAAGAAGCTAATTAGCAGCGCATCTTGAATCTCTCGCGGATTTCGCGAAGATGGAGCCACCAGCAGCGTCAGTGGCCCTGACGACCCTGGCAGCGTCGTCGTCATGTCGCCTGTCGGACAGAGTAGGACCAGCAGCGGATCCCATTGCTCTCACATTGGGGGTGGAGGAGGAAGAAGACGAAGAGGAGGAGGAGGAGGAGGAAGATGAAGATGACGAGGAGGAAGACCCTAAGGAGGCCTTCTACGAGGCTCGCAATGGCAACGAAAGCGACGAACTGGAGCAGGCCTTCCAGAGTGCCTTAACTCTGGCGAACGATGTCCAGGTGAATGTGAGCGAGGTGGAGGAGCACCAGCCCCTAGAATCGCATCAGGAGATGAAAGTGCAGAAGCAGGAAGAGGAACAGGAGCAGCCGGGCTCCAGCAACTTCACCCTATCAAGTGATCAATGTAAGCCGATACGTCAAGTAATTGTTGAGAATCCTTTCACTAATATGTGTTCTTTACTCTACGTGCAGCTTCCAAAGATGAAAACCCCCTTGAACCTCACAAGGAGCCCAAGGAACATAAGGAGCCTCGCCACCAGACCCTGCTCTCTACAAAATCGTGCGAGACCCCGGCAAATAGCTCTACGCTTTCGCCCACCAACTCGTACAATGGCAGCATCGGCAGTGATGGCGGCAGCAGCGTGGGCGGTGGTGCCCGTCGCAAGTCCTGGACCCTGTCTCCTCAGAGTGGCGGCTCCACGCCACTTAGCGGGGCCAGAAAGAAGACTAAGGCGACGGCTCCGGTGGCGGGATCGGCTGGAGCAGTTCCTTCTACGTTGTCTAACGCCAACGGCGATGGCTTTAATCTTTGGGTAGCACGCGAATGCTTCGAGACAGTGCCCGCTGAGATGGTGGACACACTTAGCATGGCCGAAGTGGATGAAGAGGCCGAGGCAGAGGAGGAGGATGATGAGGATGAAGAGGCGGCTGCCGTAGAAAGTCTATTGGGAGCCGCTGCCGCCCTCCAGGCCAGTGCCCATGTACAGCGCCGCCAACAACAACAGCAGCAGCAGCAACACACGCAACACCATCATCATCTTCGTCAGCCGTCGCCGCCTCATCATCGCCCACTGGAACGCTCCTGGCCGCCGCGAGCACTTGGCCGTGATCTTAAGCTGCAGGGCGACGTCTTTCAGTTCGACATCCTAGACACGGACGAGCGGCTGGCCCAGTGCGAAGAAATGGCCCAGGGCAGCGGCAGTACCAACAACTCACCTTTGGCCACCCCACCAGTTCGCTTTAAGCCGCTGCTGAAGAAGAAGATCGGCCCGGATAGCTACATTAACACGATCAGCGCGCAAAAAGTGCCAGCACATCAAAACTACGAGTTCCCCAGCTTCCCCAGCTCCTCAGGCGTCGGATCCGGCTCATCCTCGTCACCGAACAACCTGCAGTTCCCGTATCTGCGTCAGCACCGTCCGCTCACCCGTGCTCTGTCCAATGGCAAGGCCAGTTCATCTGAGGAGCAAGCCTCCCCGCGTCTCCTGCTCTCGCCAAAGCGCCAAAGAAGCCCTCCCTCTGGCTGCTCCACGCGCAGTGCCTCACCTCTAGACCTCAGCGTGAGTCCAGAGCAGCATTCGCCGACCAGGGGTCGCGGTGTGGGTGGAGCAGTTCAGGAGCAGGCGGTTGCGCCTGGAACACCCACATTCCACGGCCATCGACCGCAGCAGCGGCTGCTCAAGCGTGTGGGCGGTGGAGCCGGAGCAGGTACCACTGGAGGACCTGCGGGATCGCCTTTAATATGTCCGCCCACGCCCACTCACCATGCCCGGCGGCATGCCCGCCTTCAAGCCGTCACTGCCAACGCCAGCCTTTCCAACTCGGGCGGAATCTTAGCGGATCCAAGCGGCACCAACTCTAGTCAATTGGATTATATCTACCTGCAGGATGGTGGCCAGGAAACGGGCACTGCGGAGCCCTCCGACGAAGTGGTGCACATCAGTAGCACCCGCCTGCCCTCCATTCCGGAACGAAGTGCAGCCGCAGCTGCAGCGGCGGCGGCAGCGGCAACTGCAGGAGGCGCTGCTTTAATGGAACCTGGAGCGGGACAGGTATCGGGATCTAGCGCTGGTGCTGGCGCCCCAGGAGAGCCACCACTACCGCCCGCTTGGGAGGCTCGCATGGACAGTCACGGTCGCATCTTTTACATTGATCACACGACACGGACAACCTCCTGGCAGCGGCCAGGTGCGGCACCGAGCGCGGGACCTGCAGGCCGTGAGCAGCACCATCGCCAGCAGCTGGACAGGCGGTACCAGAGCATCCGGCGAACCATTACCAATGAGAGCAGGGCGGCTCAGCTCTACAACCTGCCGTCATCGGAGAATGCTATTGCCACTGCCACCGCTAATGCCGCCGCATCAGCTCCAGCTGCACCTAATGTCGCCGCTTCGGCCATCCATCCCGCCATCCTAATGCTCTGCCGCTCGGACTTCTACTCGCTGCTGCATACCAATGAAGCGGCGCTGGCCATTTACAACCGGAATGCGGCGCTAAAGCACATGGTAATGCGCATACGAAGGGATCCGCAGTGCTTTCAGCGGTATCAGTACAACAAGGATCTGGTGGCGCTGGTCAACACCTTCGCACAGCTGGGCAGGGAGCTGCCCTCCTGCTGGGAGACGAAGCTGGATCAGTCGGGCAAGCAGTTCTTCATTGACCACCAGCATCGGCGCACCTCGTTTATGGACCCACGCCTGCCAGTGGAGTGTCCCCGAGTGGTTCGCCATCGCCAGCAGCATCCGCCGCCGGCGCAGCAACAGACGGGCGTTGTGGGAGGATATTATTACCCGGACCTGGTGGACGGCAATTGCTTGTCGGCTACTAGTGGCCACATTAGTGCCAGTCCAGGGGCATCCACCTCCTCGGTGTCCGGGGTACCTCCACTACCACCGCCCCGGCCCTCGATCGCCTCGACCTCGAGAAGTGGCCATCATGGACATGGCCACAACTGCACCACAGCAGCGGCCATCGCTTGTGCGCTAAGCCTGGGCGGGGCGGCAGCGGGCGGCACAGCTGCCGGAATGGCGGGAGCCACTGCAGCCGGTTACGAGGATGTGCCCATTGCCTACAACGAAAAGGTAAGTGTATAAAATACATAATTACATAATTTGCCCCAAAGAAATTAATTTATTTTTCGTATTTTATATCATAATTCCAGGTCATTGCCTTTCTGCGCCAGCCGAACATCCTGGAAATCCTACGGGAGCGCCAGGGCCAGCACACTGTGTCCCGTTCTCTGCGCGAGAAAATCAATATTCTGCGGGTGGAGGGTGTTCCCGCTCTCGAGCGTTTGGGCCATGACCTACAATTGACCATATTGTTGAGGTATGTGACCTGATTTTTTTTAATTTGATAAGGAGGTGGAGGGTTGGAGAAGCCTTTAAAAACTACATTAAGATACGAATTGCAGATCCTCAAGATTTATCTCAAGCTAGAAACTTTTTATCAAATTGGTTGACTCGTTTTTTTTTAAACTTTTCTTTATATATTCTATTTGTGTCTCTAGCTAGAATTTTGTTTATAACTTGAAACATTTTCCTACTTTATTACTCAGTTTAAAAGCCATTGATCAGTATACCAAAAGATATATGATTGAAATCATATTTGGAGATCAAAAGTTAGTCTCGTTTGTGAGATCTTTCGACTTTATAATATTTGTTTTATCTTTGTTTATTTTTAAAATCCCGCAAGAGCGTTAGAAAACTAGAAATTCGGCCGCAATTAATAGCTTTAGTTCTGGTGTGGCAAAAACAATGATTTGAAAGCTCATTAATGTGCTGCCAACTAACTAATGAAGCCTCCTGAAAAACCCCTCTAGTTCATGACGCACCGGTGGCCGTCAGTCGGTAGCTCCACCTGCACTTGACGAAGGTCCCCTGGCCAAAGCCAAGCCGGGTCCACCTGGCCTGAAATTGCATTAATGCGTCATTGTCTTTGGATTAATGCACTTTGGTTTAGTTTGACTCGCTGGGGCTTTGATTTTAATTTTGATTTTGATTTTGATTTTGGCGGCGGTCCTGCTTGAGTGCCCCCCCTAAAAGTGTGTGCTGTGCGAGTGTGGGATTAATTGGTATTAAAAGCCGCATTGAAGGCTGTTGGATAATTTTCCAAAACGCCAAACACATCGAACACAAAGCGAACTAACTAGGCAACCAGCTAGCCATCAAGGCTAGTACTTGGCTGCCAATCTCCTCAGCTTATTGTCTAATTGGCCGTATGGCGTTGCGTTGTCAAAAATGCATTTATCACGCCGAAATGACCACAAAACATTGATTGAGGAACTGCATTGCCATGCTATACCCAACACTGTTGACCTTAATCTTAAATCTAATCTCTGCTATATGGCGCCGCGTCTCTCCAGATCTCGATTCTTATGCCAATTTCGATTGAGCCATTTAATTGCATTTCAATTAGACCAATTTTTTGCGCTTCATTGCCCCTCCCCCGCCCAACAAAGAGTCGTGGGAGTTTGCTGGTTGGTCAGTTATTAAATGGGGGGTTATATCTCACTCAAACTGGCAATCTTTGGTTTGTGAATTTATAATTTTCTATGTGATGATGGTAATATTTTGAGCTTTAACTCAATTAAGCATTACACAGAAATTGCTGAAATTGATAAGCGTGATTGTAAACTCCCTTTAAAAGTCTCCAAAAGTAGGAACTTTTTAAATAAATAAATATGCTAGGAAAGCGATTGCCAAAAATATAATTAAAGAACTTTGAGTTTCGAAAACCTTTGTGGATGCTGCACAGCCTTAAAAAGGACTGTGATAAAATTGTGAGAACTAATTTGAGCTTGTGTTTATGTTTTTTATGGTTTTAACTCTTTACTTATTTTTGAAATTTAATTTATTGAAGTGAATTAACAATTATTCACATTAGTATCAAATTATCTTCTTCTTGAACACAAATATGAGCTAAAAAATTATTTATTTTATATTTTTCATGGAAAGAAAAAGGAAAATTTTATACAAAATAGAAGTTTCAATATTTCCGCCTTCCCTTCTCATATTTACAATGAAAATATATATATGTGAGTGTAATACTTCATGTTTAATAATTATTCTACGGTTATTTAATACATTTTTTTTATATAATATGATTTAAATCTTTAAATTTATATTTAAAAGATCGCAAAATCCTTAAGAATCTTAGTGAGGACTTGCTGTAGTTCAGTTTAAATTATTTTGCATATAAAATATTGTAAATAAAACTGGAATACAAATGTCGCGGGAACCCATTGCCGCGATCTCTCGGTGGCTTAGGTCAGAACAATCTGCAGTTAATCATTACTCACCCAGCAATCGGTGGATCGGCAGATCCCCCCCTGGGTTACCTAGCGGCTATCAGCCCCTTCTGGGCTGTGTTGAGGCTGCGGCTCAATGAGCAATTAATAAGTGGCCGACTAAGAGTCGGCAAACAACACGGGACAAGGCGCGAGTACATATTTCGCCAGTTGGTTAAATGCTTCTGATGAGTTACCTGATAAATAAACATGGATATATACATATATACATATATATCGTATGTATAAATAAATGCAGGCTTAGAAGTGCGCAAAATGGAAAATATATACACAGAGCGAGGGTGATCTCTCTTGCCTGAGCACCAGGCACGCCCCCAAAGCTGGCCAAGCAGCTGGCACTCCACATCACTAATCTGCCGCTGCTGCTCCGTCTCCTCAACCTCCGACTCACAACTTAACCCAATTCCAAATGAAGCATAATTTATTGGCCAAACGGGGCACAAATAGCACAATAGCAACTCCAATTTGGATCCCGTCTGGCTGGTCTCATCCCTCGCTCCCTAAGCGGGGGTGTGGCACTGTCGTCATTACTAATGGGCGGGCGGGCAGTTCGCTGTCCAAAGAGTTTTCAGTTGATCTTTTTTCAATATTATCAAATGTAATTCTTAAATGTTTCACTAGATATAATTGAATCTTAAATTTATCAATCTACTTGTTGAGGAAAAAGAAGTTTTGCCACTGGACTTGACTCAACTACTAAATATTTCCCATTAAAATTTGATCCGCTGAAGGGAGTACTCTGTTTGGGATTTTTTCTTTACAGTTCATTGGGTTTTTGGGGCGGCTGCGCATGCGTGCAGTCCGAATGTTCCCCTCGAGCATTGGAGACGAGCGCCACTAACACACAGAGAATAAATCGATATTCCCAATCAAAGTATTTTTCAAAATATGAAAATTCAATCAATTTCTCATTTTAAATTTCATTTTTAATCGGTATTCTGAATAGAAATAATTATTAATTAAAAGCTAGATTTTTTTTTACATAATCCTCATCTACAGACTCTTAAAAAAAACCCGATTTCTTATTCAATCTGAAATGAGTTTGAAATTCCTAAAGATCAGCGAGTGTTTTCCTCTGTGCAGGAATCATGGAGTCACGGCGGCCGGCCACCATATAGCCACACAGTGGAGACAGTGGCCGGACGTCTCTTTTTGCGGTGGCTTCCGTTTCAATATTTATGGGCGTGTTAAATTCGAGGCGTGGTCACTTGGGGCAAGGGTAAGGGTAAGGGTAAGGGTATGGGCACGGTTGCGAGTGCGAGTGCTACTGGAGTGGAGTGATGAGCGAACAATTATAACCATGACCAACGCCACACACTCACCCACCGAAATGCCATTGCCAGGCCATGCGAGGCGTCGTCGTCGTCGTCGTCTATCGTTTATAGTGCACTCCTCCTCGTGGGGTGACTCAATTCTGGGGGAGAAGGGGATCTCGACAACCCGAGCCCGCGTCCGAGACTGAGTCCGAGTCCGAGTCCGAGTCCGAGTCGAAGCCCAGACCGAAGTAATGCCACGGCACAGTGGATCGATCTATCTCTATGTTTAGTTCATTATTTGGAGTGTTCGAATTTATTAGCATATTTAGTGTCGAAAATAGAAAGAATAGAAACATATTTATGATTCAAAATCTGTAGATTTGGCCACAAAATTACATTGTGCATAGTTTTATTCATACCTAAGAGTTTATTAGGGAAGAAAAGTTTTAATTACTTGATATTACAGCTGGAAAACATTTAATTTAAACAATTACAAATAGATTTCATCAAAAGCTTCATTAAGTTGGTTTAATTTTGGTTAAATTTTGCTGCTTAAAACCATTGAAACATTTTTTTTTTTTGTTTACAATTTTGTGGGCCACTGTGCCTCCGTCGGAAGTTCGCCAAAAGAGTTCGGATCGCCGGATTCAGCTGGGTCTTCGGCAGCGGCGTTGACTTTGGCAGAGAGAACCGCTGCACTGCCTCGATCGCCGCCTTGCACATGAACACAGGGCCCATAACCGAAACCGAGGCAAAAAACAAAAAGCAAGCAAAACAAAACGAAACACAGGCCGAAAACAGAACCAGCAAATAATTAAATAATTTTCTTTGCCGCCTAAATTGAATTTCGTTTCATATTTATCGGCCAAGCGGCTAGACAAGCGTTAGCATTCTGCAATCGTCGGTCACTCGGTTAGGAGCAAATACCAGGAGCTCTAGTTAGCCATTCCGAACTTCCCCCCAAATGAAAAGTGAGAGTAGGGAGCTTGATCTTCTATATATATATATATATTGTTTTTTTTTTTGTTTATATTTTTTTTTTTATCTGTGACTCCGCCGCCGGTTCCGTTTCATTCCGCCACCGCCGCCGCTGCCGCTGACTCTACTTCATTGCGTTCCGTTCGTCGGCGGGAATAGTAGTGAGAATCTATCATCACCAGAAGCATTTTAACAGCCGCAGCACACACATCGTTGTCCGTATAAAATATATATATATCTTTGCCGTTATCCGATATACGCGAGTGGTGAAATATCAATATCTCCGAGCGATCTGATCTCCGGAGATCTCACTTAGTAATGGTTAACTATTTAAGGCTCCTCCAGGCTTTGGGCGCTTACCAAAATGGGCTTTCTTTCGAAGGCTGCCTACATAGTGTGGGCCGTGTAAGTAGATCACTAGATCACCCTATAAATCTATAAAAATACATAGTTATAATTAAAGAAAATATAAATAATAATAAACTACCAAGAAGCAAGCCTGAAGAAGGACACCCAGCAGGAGCACATTTTTGGGGTAGAAATATATATAAAATATATAATAAACTCAGATATATATTCATTTATTGTCATCCCCTTTTCCCAATTAATTAAGACAGCTTTTTTCCTCACAAAAGAACTCTAGCTTCAATCATATAAATTTGCATCTTCTGCAGTTCCCATCACAGAAAGTGCAGCCTAAGCAAAACCAGAGATTCACATCCTGTTGAAGAGTTGCATCCGATTTAGTCTTAGTTTTTGTTTACAATTCCTGCCCGGGCATTGCATAGATGCAGCCTGGCAGATATCGGGTTCCATCGGCCCTCGGCGACTCCCATTCCATTCCCACGTTGCAGGAATGCGATGTGGAATGCCGCCGACTAGGCAGTTCCCGGGAGTCTCTAGGATTCTCTGCTCTTCTCAAGTGTATTACAAATATTACGTCATTATGGCATATGTCAGTCAAAGGGTTTAGTATTTTAGAGTTGGTCAATCGTGGCATTCGAGTGTTTTGTAACATTTTGTAACGATTTCGGATTAGATTTCGTTTGCCCAAGAGCTCCCATTAAATAATCTGGAATTTCAAATTTCTGTATAGTTTTGTATAGAAGTCTAGAGAAATATATGCATAGAAAAGGGGGGATTATAAAGAAGTATATAGAAATATGTATAAATATATAAAAGAGGAGTCTTAATATGTTCTCTTTGTTTATTCATTTTTTAAACAGAAGAAATGCTTATAGAAAATATCACATATTTTTTATTTAATTAAAGTTTAAAGCATAAAGTTTATAGTTCAGTAAATTGTTCATAACAAAAGTAATTGTAATATTATTTTCTATGAAACACTCATTATATATGTATATTATAAATGCCCAATATCAACCCCCAAAAATGGGTTAAGGCTCTGTCGCTGTCTCTCTCCCTGTACCCCCTCTTTTTTTATCGCCACCTTTTGTTATCATTCGCTTATCGTGCAGCTCGCCGTGCTCGCGGTGCAGTTTCGCAGTTGGAATTGGGCAAAGGCAGAAATCAGTCAGTCGCCTGTCTGGCCTGCGGGGATTGGTATCGATTCGGTTTCGGTTGTGATCTGGGTTTTATTTTACCCCCCATCCCCCTCCCCCGTTTGTGGCAGTTATTTAGTGCGCTGCTAATTGAGAATCCATTTGGGGTTTACAACCCAACCAACCCATCATCAAATGGGTCTCTTTTCCAAGTTCGTCTACACCTTCACCATGTGGGAGAAGTACGTGAGTTGCGGCAGATTCTAAAGAGTGTATATTTTATTTAAATTATATTTTTTTTTTGGGACCAGCATAAATGTTTTCCCTTTTCATATAATAAACAATATAGTTGATAAGCTTTTTTTTTGTGAATTTGGCAAGCACTCAATATTGTTTCACTTGAATTGAATATATAACATATATGTTTCTTAGCTCTCATTATCATCCTATGCAGATAATTCCCCAAAGCTAGCCTTTATCGCACCCAAGTAACCCCATAATATTTCCGCAGAGAGTCAAAGACCTGCTCACATTCAATGTAGAGATATAGAAATATATATTCCTCCTTGGCAGGGCCTATCACGCATTAATCCCGCACAATGGCCATCGAGGGTTCTTTGTGCGTTGGGTGGGCTTTAGCACTCCATTTTGCACTCGAGGATCGGTTTTTGTGCCCATTTTCATTTAATTCCCACTAATTGCAGCTTCCTGTTATTCCATCTGGCATTAATAATTTGTTTGTAAGAATTCAATTTCAATTTGGAAAGTAATTTGACACACGGCACACATGGTATGGCGGCGGCGTACACCCATTAATTGATCCGTTTCCATTTCCATCTCCCACAAACCGAATTGCCAAAAAATAATGTATAGATATTGTTGTTAATGAGGGAATTAGTCACTTCCGAGCGGGGCGTTAATTGCAGGCAAAACTGTTGTCACTATTGGGTCCAATCCCTCGCTCCTCGCTCCTCGCTCCCCAACCCAAGCCCCAAGCCCAAACCCAAAATGCGGTTGACCGCCATAATTTGAGTTATTAATTGGCCAATTTTCAATTTTCAAGTTGAAGGCCAGAGGCAAAAGCAAAGGCAAAAAGCAATTTAAATTATGGATTAACTAGCTAGAATCGAACAAGTTAATATAACAATAATAAAACTAATAATAACAATCGATAAGTTAACGTTAAAGTCTGGAAAGAAAAGTCGCTTCGGTTCTGGGCTCTACACCGCCCCGAAGGTCACGCTGCTGGGTTGCTCGATTGCATTGATTTGGAAACCTGGCGATTCTTCCGCCTTTGCAGTGGGAAATCTTTTGGGTGGACTGAGACTGGCTGGAAAAGAATGACTTCCCTTCATCTTCCAGTGACTCAGGAGTGCAGGCAATATGACAAATCATTGGCCTTTGTGACCTTTGCGGTTGGTCATCATCGTTTGGTCTGATTTCATCTCTGATGAATTCCATGCCCCAAGATTTGGTTCTATATAGTATCAGAGGCACAATGAACTGATGTAGCAGTTGTACGAGGCCATTAAGCAAATATTTTGGAGACAACAACAGTTTAGTGATGATAGTTTGGCATCATAACAAATCGATGTGCTTTTTAAAGGACCAAAATAATTGCGTATGTCCTTAGGTTGGCCCTAATCGGATTTTTTATATTCCTATTGCTGCTTTCAATATTGATATTGATAAAAGTTAAAAAAATATTTTATTAAAGAAAGAAAACCCAAACCAATATAGCTTTTTTTAAATTCAAATTTTCAATATTTAATAGATCCCTTTTTTTTTGCTTTACGTTCTCCGTTGCTTTCTCACTATTCCAAATCCAAAGTCCAAAAGCGCATTTATCTCCTTTTGATGGCGATATCAGCTGCCCACGTTGCTCGACCCAGCTGGCTGGCATCCATCCTGCCAGGGCCATCATTATATTCCGCTGTGTTTGGGGCTAATCAATTGTCGGCTTAGCGACGCTTACAATGGGAAAGCATATGAGCGAGGCAATCAATTTCCCCGCTTTGCGTGCAAATGACGCCATCAGAGAATTTATGAGCTCCATGGCTAACTAGTATCTAATCTTTCCCCGTTTTCTATCTCTCCCGCAGCCTGTTCGAACAGGAGATCATGAGCTATGTTCCTATTGAAGAGCGCAGTCCCCAGGGCTCGCCGGTTCTTAGTTCCCGGATGCCACAGCGTGCCCCTCCGCCATTCCGCCGTGATTTTGAGGCCAAGCTGCGTAGCTTTTACCGAAAACTGGAGTCCAAGGGCTATGGTCAGGGACCCCACAAGCTCAAGTAAGTTTCTGCATTCAATAACCCACTCGAAATTGATTTTAACATCCCCTTTTCATTATCAGACTGCACATTCGTCGCAGCCATTTGCTGGAGGACGCCTTTCGTCGTATAATGTCCGCCAACAAGAAGGATTTGCAGCGCGGCCGCCTCGCAGTCCTCTGGGATACGGAGGAGGGGCTAGACTATGGCGGACCCTCGCGCGAGTTCTTCTTCCTGCTATCCCGCGAGCTGTTCAACCCATACTACGGACTCTTTGAGTACTCTGCCAACGATACGTACACGGTGCAAGTGTCGCCGCTGTCAGCGTTCGTTGACAACTGCCACGACTGGTTCCGCTTCAGCGGGCGAGTACTGGGCTTGGCCCTGGTCCACCAATACCTCCTCGATGCCTTCTTCACACGTCCCTTTTATAAGGCCCTGCTGCGATTGCCCGTTGCGCTAAGCGACTTGGAGTCGCTGGACAATGAGTTCCATCAGTCGCTCCAATGGATTCGCGACAATGATATCGGCACTGGCGTCGATCTGGGCCTGACCTTCTGCGTTACCGAGGAGCTCCTGGGACGCGTTGTGGAGCGAGAATTGAAGCCGGGCGGCAAGAATATGATCGTGAACGAGAAGAACAAGAAGGAGTATTTGGAGCGCATGATTAAGTGGCGGCTAGAGCGCGGCGTTCAGGAGCAAACGGAATCGCTGGTCCGCGGCTTTTATGAGGTGGTCGACTCCCGCCTGGTTTCCGTCTTCGATGCCCGCGAACTGGAGCTAGTAATCGCTGGCACCGCTGAGATAGATACCAATGACTGGCGCCTCAATACGGAATATCGTTCCGGCTACCATGACAATCACCAGGTGATTATCTGGTTCTGGCAGGTGATTGAGCAACGATTCAGCAACGAACAACGCCTCCGGCTGCTGCAGTTCGTTACGGGCACGTCCAGCATTCCCTATGAGGGCTTCTCGGCTCTGCGCGGCTCAACGGGCCCGCGTCGCTTCTGCATCGAAAAGTGGGGCAAACCCAATGCCCTGCCACGGGCCCACACATGCTTCAATCGCCTGGATTTGCCGCCGTATCCAACGCCGGAGCTGCTCTACGAGAAGCTGCTGCTGGCCGTCGAAGAGACAAATACGTTTGGTATCGAGTAAAGAGGGGAAGAGAGGTGGTACACACACACACACACACACACACACGTGATATTTGCTTGCACCTCAGCAGCCTCAGCCAGAAACGCTTTATTTCGATTCGTTTTTGTAGTCGAGATAGTCGAGAAATTTCAGAGAATACCTGGCAAGGTAGTTAATTATGTTATATAATGGTAGGATCCTAATCCTCCCAGCTCCTGACCAGGAAGCAGACAACGCTACTTAGTTTGTAGACACTTTTGCCTTCGCCTTTGTTTGCCGTTCACTTCGAATGGAAGTTATACCTCAACAAGAGCAAACCAGTCATTAGTCCCTAAGATCTATATAAACTTTGGGGAGCCAGCCACTCCCGCTCCCACTTAGAATCTAAGAATCCGTTGCTTGACTTCTCTGCAGGCCCGCCTCAACTCCCTGATGATAGGAACAGGATAATGTTCTGGGGAAAGCGAGAGCAGAAGAGATTCTATCGCCAATACTTAAATAGCTTGTAATATTGTTGTCTTTTAGTCTTAACTCGAATTCCAAAACCCCAAAATTTAACACTCCCCCTAGATATGTATGTATGCATTTTATTTAGAGGCGTATTGTGGATGTCAGTTATTATAGCATATATATAAAGCTATATACATACATTCCCTTGGAGTCCTTCCTTGCCACCCAAAAGGTAAATTGTTTTTGAATTTACAAACAGGCCCCCAGAGATATGTATATGTACCAGGACCAGAGGTTACGACCAAAGGCAATATAAACAAAAAGATGCCTAACGCCATACATAAAAAATAATTCAATTAACTAAGGTTTTTCGGACTTATTTATTTTTGTTTCCCTTTTTAGCAGTAACATCTTTTGCAAATTAAAATGCAAATTAATGCGCGTTACTCATCATATTTTTTTATTGTCCTTGGTACAAACCCTATGGGATCTACATACTATATACATATGTATGTATAATATACAACAAATTGGCTGCTGTTTTTTGCCGACGATTACTAACAAATTGGTCCAGTAACGCGTTGCTTTGGCTTTTTACATTCAAGTAACGATAACAACATGGAATACATTAAATACAAACAAAAAAAAATTAAAAATACACAAAAAAACTAGCTAATTAATTAAAGAAAAAATTATATTTGTATAATTTAGTATCGAAAGAGATGACAAAAAATATTTGGTGATTTATTCAATAAGTTAGTACGAAAGGCAGGCAGAGACAGAGACAGCAGCACCGTTGGAGAGAGACAGAGCGATAGACATGCCCGAGACAGTGATGGATGCCGAAAATGAGAACGAGAAAGAAAGAGAAGAACGCTTTTTGAACTACTTATGTATGTATGTATTGATAAACTGAAGATTGTTTTAAATTAATTATTAATAAATGTGCTTGTGTATTTATGAACAAATTAACTATAATTGAAAACAAATAATAAATGTGAGCCTTTTACTTCAAAAGCAACAATGTGTTTTCTTTGTTTATTATACAAATTATACGCTGTTCCCATTTAATTTAATTTAATTTTTAGAAAATTGGAAATATTCTTCACTGACTAAACTTAAAAATGAAACAAGGAAGCTAACTGCGGCTCAACGAAGTTTTGTATACCCTTGCATGCAATGGCAATTTGGTCAAAATCAAGCAAATTCGTTAATTTTGAATTTCAGATGCCAGATACCAGACTACGATATTCAAATACGATATTGGTACAAAATTTACGATATTCAAATACGATATTGGTACCAGATTTACGATATTCAAATACGATATTGGTACCAGATCTACGATATTCAAATACGATATTGGTACAGGATTTACGATATTCAAATACGATTTACGATATTCAAATACGATTTACGATATTCAAATACGATTTACGATATTCAAATACGATTTACGATATTCAAATACGATATTGGTACCAGATTTACGATATTCAAATACGATATTGGTACAGGATTTACGATATTCAAATACGATTTACGATATTCAAATACGATGTGCATCAGTGATGCTCATCGTATTTGAATATCGTAAATCGGATTTGAATACCGTAAATCTTATCCCAATATCGTAAATCTCTTCCCGAATATCGTAAATTTTATCCCAATATCGTAAATTTTATCCGAATATCGTAAATCTTTCCCGAATATCGTAAATTTTATCCCAATATCGTAAATCTCTTCCCGAATATCGTAAATTTTATCCCAATATCGTAAAGTTTATCCCAATATCGTAAATCTCTTCCCGAATATCGTATATTTTATCCCAATATCGTACATTTTATCCGAATATCGTAAATCTTTCCCGAATATCGTAAATCTTATCCCAATATCGTAAAGTTTATCCCAATATCGGAAATCTTTTAAAAACTAGCATAGAAAAGGTTTCCGAATTGAATTTAAGGCTCTTTTGGCAAAACATAATGTTAATAACTTAACCCACACTCCCTTTGCCCAAACTTTGCCATCCCCATTACACATATAAACCCAAATCAAACAAACTACATGCATATGTCTCGTTTTCTATATATTTTATCCACAAATTTTCTCATTTGGTTTTTGAATCTGCAAATGCAATTTGCGTTTACATCAAGTTTTATTTCGATCTCATCGCGAAATGATAACATACTATATGTAATATGCTCTTATATATTACGCGATCATTTCTCTAAGCTATGATTTCCATGTTGTGTGTATGTGTGTGTGTGAATGTGGATCATGGACTCATCCTTGCCGGGTGTATATACATTGTCTGGGCTGGCATTGAGGATGTGCCACTGGGTGTGTCTCGTGGGTATTCCTAGCCAAGTGCGCCGTATGCTGTATGGAGGGGCAAGTGCTAGAGGCTGGAAAGAGAGCTGCGTGGCTTAATTAGATGAGATAGCGAATAGTACTAGGTCAAGATTGGTTAAGGGTGGGCTGGGTGACCGA
The DNA here is from genome assembly GCA_008042485.1 of Drosophila mayri. Taxonomy (NCBI): domain Eukaryota; kingdom Metazoa; phylum Arthropoda; class Insecta; order Diptera; family Drosophilidae; genus Drosophila; species Drosophila mayri. Next base: position 68,102 of record VNJN01007605.1, read on the forward strand.
CAAATCGATCGATCGATCGGTCTAACGTGTGTGTCGTGTGACGTTGTGCGCAGCAAAGCTTTCTGAAAGCAAGTGCTGTGTGTTGTTAATAAAGGTTTCTTTACATTTTGTTTGTTCCATTTTGTGATCAAAGACTTGTGGTAGTAAATCTAGCTAAATTTTTTATTACATTACACTTGAAGAAATTTGGCTAATTCTCATACATATAGATATACATATTTTAAATAAATTCTTTCCTGAAGTCTACAAAAAATAATTAATAGAGCTATCTTTTCTGATTTTATGCGATCTGTATTAATGATCGATGGATCGCCTCAAGCATTATAAAAATAGAGCATCCGTTGCATCGTCAGAGAGGTGAATATTATATTCATTCGTTTATGGATTTATCCATATTTTGTTGTTCATTAGTTTTCTCTTTTTGGAAAAGGCCATTGAAAGAATTGAAAATTGTTCAGAGTTAGTAATATTATATGTATTTTCTTACATACATATCTCGTAATGATTTCTGTTTTGTGAATGTGTAACCCCCAGTGGACCAAAATTATTGCAAAATGTTTGTAAAAGCACTTCGAAGCGGTATAAATTCGAGGGTGTTAAAAGCCTCCCTATATGTTCACAAAATTATTATCTTTGAGTCAGTTTATGCAATTTTGCAATAATTTTATATAAATTATGTATGTACCTTGTCAAAATTATCATTGAAAGGCTCGCAAATCAACCGGTTTTGCGTAACTCTCGTTTAGTCCACTGGGATTTGACTGTGGCTGGGCTGTGTGTGTGTGTGTGTGTGTGTGTGTGTGTGTGTGTGTGTGTGTGTGTGTGTGTGTGTGTGTGTGTGTGCATGACATGAGGAGAATCTGTTGTTTCCGCTTAGGGTTTTGATCACAGCTTTTACAATTCTAATGATATATGCAAGTATGTGAGTGGGGGGGAAGTGGCCAACATTTCAATTAGCAAGAAAAAATAATATTAGTTATTATTATTATTATATTTTAAACAAACAAAAAAAAAACAAACATATTTATCTTATTCTTCTTGCAGACACTTGATTTCATTATATTTATATACATATAAATATATATACCATATATAAGTGTGTATTATTTATGTTTATATATATATGTAAATATTTATAATACTTTCGCAAAGATGCATGAAGATGAATGCATTTATTTTGTCTGACATCTAATATATTATTTCCGTATTCAGTTTAGTTTCGGTTCGAGAGAAAGCTGCCTTTCATGGGGATATTACATGATTTATTATTTTATCATTTTGTTTTTAATTTAATTGTTATGTATATAGACACTTTTCTTTATTATTTTTTTTGTTTCTTTAGTAAAAAAAGTAATACAAAATATGTTCTGTTTGGTTTTCCCTCGTCATATTTCCATAACGAATATACATACATATGTATTATTCCATTCAATTCTTCTATATTCGCTTTTGGCATATGGAAAATTGTAGGAGCAGAAGGCAGAAGTTGGATCAAAGGTCTGGTAAAAACAGGATAAGTATCGCTCCCAAGTTGGTGCCCCAAATTTATGTACTGTACGCATCCTGTTGGTACAAGGTCTTTGGTTAGATATACGTATTCTTTTATTTACTAGCCAGTTTCCAATATTAGTTTGTTTCATTTGAAATAAAAAAAACCAAGAGCTTGGAAGAGGAGGAGAGAACTCAGCCGGCGGGGTGGGTATATTTTTGGAAGAGTTGGGGACAAGGATAGAATGGATCTTCTCTCCCTCTGTTCTCTTTTTTTTTGGGCTTTTTTCGTAGGCAACAACATTGAACAGGGCTTAAATTTGAATAATCTGTTTTGTTTCTTTATATTTATATCGTTATATATATTTATATTTGCTGAGTGACTGTCTATGTGTGGACCTAGAGGAAATTTCTATATATCTTTTAATGCAACTAATTAAAGTTCAGCTTCAGCTGCTTACATGGCTGTAGGAAATTTCGCACAATCGGCGCCTTTATTTTTTAATGCTGTTAAGTTACAAGAAATGCACACGAAGATTCTCAATCGATTCTCTCTACACAAATCTCTGCTCTCCTCTTAGATCTCTGCCTATGACATGGACTCTCCTCCGTCGCAACGGACGGATTGCTTTACTTTGCTTGGCTTGCTGGTGTTGTTGGCCTCCAGTCCCCTTTTGCCTTCGTTGTACTCTGTCCCGGTCTCCCAAGGTACATCATTGCCATCTTCATTTTAATTTTCATCTTGATCATCATCCATTATCTGCCGACTCTAGTTAACTGCTTTTGCTGCTGCTATTCTTGGTTGTTTTCGGTTTTTATTTTGTGTTTCTTTCTTTATTTTTAGCTACTTGTTTTTCATTTAGTTTAAATTTAATTTAAATAATGTTCATATATATATGTACATATATATATATATGATGCTATACAAACTATAGCTTGGTATGTGTAATAATACATATATATATATAAAAAAAAATACAATAGATTAACGTAAATTGGTTACTCTACTCTCTCTTCCTTTCTTTCTCTCATTTTCTCCCTCTGTTCTCAAGGATTATCATCATCATATCTGGAGAGACGTTCATCTAGTACAAAAAAGGTTACAGCTCCGATTTTCGAGAGTTTAAACATCAAATTATTCTGTATACAAGGTTTTTTTTGTTGTCGTCAGTTTTTGTTTCCGTGTTCCTCTTGGAATCCTATGCGCACGCCTACTCCGAGTCCTGTTCGCGCTCATCAAAGCCGGCTAGGTCCACGGTCTGCAGCATACCCCGCGAATATGCGTACTCTATGAGGGCCAGGTGACAGAATACATACTGATCGGGCATTTGGATGGAGTAGGCGCGCTGTGATCGTATCTTTTCCACGGTACCGCGTATATCCGCCGTCCCCACATCCTCCAGCCGCGATATGCAAATGTCCAGAGTTATGAATGTGCCTGCAGAAGTAAAGAACATGTGAATCTGGAGCCGATTAACGGTGTGGTTGTAACATACCAGTGCGTCCAATGCCTGCACTGCAGTGCACCACAATCGGCGGACCGCGGGCATGCCCCGCCCATGTATCACCGAGGGCATGGACGAGTTCCGCCTGCTTGTCACGCACCTTCTGCAAAAAGTTCAGCATGGCCATGGCTGAGCTGGGAACGCCGTAATCCGGCCAGCTGGTGAACTGCCAATGTGACACATTGCGGATTTCGTCAGTCTGTTTTAAAGGGAAAGGAGAAAGCGAAAAAATAAGGTTAAATTGTATTAAAATAAAAAAATATTACTAAATTTAAAAAACCAAAACATTGATTTATCTACAAAGCAGTATTTTACAATAAAATTTTAAAATTTATCCACAAAAATATGAGAAAAATTATATTTAATTTATTTGGGTTATTTTATTAATTAAATTAAATTAATATATACCAAAAAGACAATCGATTTATTGCATATATTATGTTAAAATATTTATATTTATCGAAAAAATATTTATAAAATGATATTTATTTTATTGTCGTTTATAATGTTGGGATAAATTAAAGAGACTATTGATTTATCACAAATTATGATAAAATATAATTATTTATTGAACACATTTTATATTTAACTCTGTTGTCTTTGTTATATCGATTATAATGTTTGAACTTCATAAACAGACCATCGATTTAAAGCACAGATTTTAATTTATATATATACATTTGGCATCTAATATCGCTTTTACTCACCTTTATGTTTCTTAGCTCCAACGAGGCAACCGTATAATCCTCATTGCACTCAACGCTAATTGTTCGCACATGGTAGTTGCCAAACTCTAAGGAACTATCTTCAGTCGGCTCCCAGTATTGGCCGCATTTCACGCGTCCGCGCTCCATCACGCGCGTTGTCATCACTATAACTAAGCAATGTTGCTCCCAGATCATGCGCCAGAAGTCCGGGGATGTCTTTGGTAATGGACCTGGAAGGTACACAGATCACAGATGAGTCATGGAGCGCGGGTAGGTACGAAGAGAAGGTAACAACTCACCTTGAGTTGAAATATAGGCATTTTTCTGTTTGTAGCCATCGACGAAATTCGCGTTTATATAATCGGACGGCTCATCGCCGTCTTCGTGTGCCAGCACCACTCGACTGTGATCGTAGCAAAGGACGTCTGTGTAGCGGTTCTTGGTCAGATTGGGTCGCATTCTGTAAAGGATTTTAAAAAGTTATTTATCTTGCAAGCTCATATTTCAGTTGGTGAACTCACCTCGCATAGAGGAAGGTGCCTTCGGGCGCCCGATTCCGGATGTCCGCATACTCCTTGATCAAACCGGTGCGACCGCGCTGCTTTACCATCTGCACGATCTGTTCGATGGGCTTGGGATCCCCCTCCTGACCGGCCAGACTGTCATCATCACTGAAGCCGGACGAGGCGCTGCTAGGGGGATTCTCGGACCAAAATTCACCGCCGCCATTGGTTGTGGTTCCGCCGCTGCCGCCGCCGGCGGCTGTAGCCGCTCCGACTGTTCCACCTACACCTCCGGATGGGGCTGTGGCAGCTGTGCTGCTGCTGCTGCTGCTACTGTTTTCCGCCACCCCACTCGTGTTGAGCTTGAGCGGGTTGACAGCCGTGGATGAGGCACAGCTGCTGCCATTGGCCTGCCGCTGGTGGGTGGGACTTAGGCCATTTATTGTGATGTTTTCGTTGGGTTCACTGCCGCCGCTCACAGCTGGTTTAGAGCCAGCATCTTCTGGCGATCCTGCTGGGCCCACGCCATTGCTGACCACGGTCACCACGGTGGTATTGTTATCGCCGCCCAGCTGGTGAACGGCGCTGATTATCGTGGATCCCGCCGTTGCGGCCTCCGTCTCGGTGCCATTGGCTGCTGCCGCCGCTGCTGCTGCTACTGCAGATCCCGATCCCGAACCCACACCCACGATGTTGGCCAGCTCGTCCTCACGATTCGTCATCGATTGGCGGCAGCTGAGCAACCATGTGGCGTGCTTGATCTCCAGGGTGCCACCCAGATGAATGGGCAGCGCCGTACGCGGCACGTGCAGAGCCAACTGGGGCACAGATACGGTAAAGACTCGCTCGCGCAGCTTCTCACGCACAAATAGCCGCAGGATTTTGAAGGGAGCCTTGAACCACAGCGGGGCCGTCACGATCAGCACTTTCTTCAGGCGCGCCGGATAACCGCCCTGTAAATTGAAAAGAGGAAAAAAGAAAACGTTTTATTTTCTGTGATAATATGTCAAGGAACTTATGTACATATGTGGGAGCTGTAGGTTTTTGATAACAGTTTCTGTGTATGCCCAAGTCCCACATCAAATGAAATAATATATTAACAGCCGTCTCGGCCTTATACACCAAAGATAACCCTAACAAGTAAGTAAACTAACGACCCGAGTCCTCTATAAGTAAGCCATTAAAGAAGGAATCTTCCAAGAAAATTACTCCCCCTAGAAATTTATAAAATATAAAAGATATAAAAGAAGGAGAGCAGTTTGAAAAACCATAAAAAAATTAATTTAAAACATTTACAACACGCTTGAAAAATTTAAGAACTGTGATTTGGTTGGGGGAACAAATTCCAGGAGTGGCCTTCCCTTCATACTGCGCACATCTTTTCCCAGAATTTTGCAACACATTGAGGTGACATCCATCCATGTGCATCTGTGCATCTGGGGAAATTGTGAAAAGCCATGCGTGCGTGGGCAGAAGCCAGGGAAATGGGCAGAGAAATTGCTGGGATTGCAGGGACCATCACAGTATTTCCAAGAACTAAACACTCTAAACAAAAAGTTGGTATGTAATTGACACGAATTCCGGTTAAGAAAGAGTGTCAGCTAATTAAACTATAAATTTTAAAGAGATATATATAGCTATATGATGTCAAAAACAGATACCAATGATGAACTGATTTATGTAAGCAAGCATTTTAAAGAAACAAAGTTGCCACCAGAGGTAAATCAGGTAAAGTAAACCACATTGAAAGCAAAAAAAAAAAAAGTTGGTGGGGGGGAAACACGACAACAACCTTCACCCAGTTGGGCGAATGTTGGGGAAATTTTATTGCCGCATTCGAGATACAAGAAAAGCAAGTGGAAAACTTGCCTTAAAGGTGAATTGCAATATTATTTCAAAAAGAGGGAGAGAGCAGAAATGGCTGTGAAAAATATATAAAATAACAAGCATTACTTGAAAATCTCTGCCTGTTAGGAATGCCAAATAATAATATCATAGATAAAATATATAATTAATTAGTTACTGTTGAGAATAACTTCCTATATGTACAGGTTACTGTGAGTTAGAAGTCGAATTTGTTGTCAGAATTAAACCAAAATATACGTATAGGTATATCATCCGTGACATCATTATTTAGTTTATTGGCCCCAAAAGCCAACAAGGCAAAGGAAAAGGCAGTGCGGCAGCAGTGCAGATTAAGGTCAGCAGCCAGCAGCAGTGCAGCAGGCAAGGAGAAATAAACACAACAAGAAAACAAAAAAAAAACAAAAAAAACCTCATCAAGTGCTATATAACAACCGTGGTAAATGCCACAAACAACACAGTTTGTGGATGCACTTTAATTAAACGCACAATCAGAACCAATATACAAGCACGCTTGCGTTCCAGGAAAATTTAATTAAAATTGCTGTTCGCAGTTCAACCTAAAACAAAAGCGAAAAGAAAAATTATATCCTGATGCTCTTCCTCCATGCTTCTCGGCTTTTAAAGCCTCAGGCTCGATAAATTCCAGTTAATTCTCTAATTGGCAACGTTTTCAATTAAATCTTTGCCGCTTTTCCCTCGCAAGGATTGCATCACAAATCACACGACCACGCTTACACACTTCCCCTTTGCTTTATCAATTTTCTCTCACTTTCCTTGCCTTTTGGATTTTTCCTACCCTCTATGTCCATGTTTTCATGTCCACTTTCACTTTAAACTAACCGAACACACACAAACACCAACTATGCATGCAACCGCATATGAAATTCACCTGAAAACGTTATCCTGAAAGGACAGTTGGGTCCTGTACTGTCCTGAAAGTACAGTTGGTCTCACAAAATGGTTGCAATGGATGCCAAATAAATGCCTGATCAAGCTTACTACATATAAGTTCCATTTTCATATCGTTATTCCAAATAATTTAAGTGCAGATAAATAAATAAAAATACATTAACATTTCCTTTCTGAAAATTAAACTTTGAATACCCGCCTTTGTTGCACATTTGCCATCATAAAACAGGTGCAAATAATTTCGATAAATAATAAATTTTGTATACTAAAAATATACTTTCAATGAAGCTAATAAATAATCCACTTTCCCCACTCCAAGGCTACTTTCCTGCTCTTAGTTGGCCAATAAATAAGCAAAAGTGCGTGTCACAAAGAAATTTCAACGATTAACAATAGCAGGAAAAGTAAATAAATATATTGGATATCATGAGTCATAATTGGAAATATGTACATATAGATTTTTCCTATAACCGGAACAGCAAATTGAATACGTTTCAGGGTCAGAGCACTTGCCTATTCTTGTGGTTATTTCCACATCGAATTAGAACCCAGATAGCGGGCAATCCTATGATAACTCCGCCCACACACCCGCGATTCATTCACAGAAACACAACCCACAAAACACACAAGCTGGGGAAAACAACAAAGCAGGTGGCATCACGAACTGCCGCTGTTGTTTTTGGCCAGATTATATGCCTTGAGGGCCAAGAAGTCTAAGCTAAAGTTGAATGAAACTTGGTCGCAAGTCAAGGCGCTTGTTAAATCCTTCAAGTCCTTGCTCAAAGTGGAGACGGAGGTAGGAAATGAGAGCCACTGCCGGTGGAGTTTTCCTTCGAATGTGACTCGAGTGGGCAGCTTAACGTGCCTTGGCATGCGTTTCGCCAGTGAGTCTTTCCATACCAACTTTCATCCTGCCGCTGGAAGGCGAAAAGGAAAAGCGCGTGGGATGCTGAAGAAATTGGATATTGTTCATGATGAATTTTCGTTCGTCACTAAAGCTAAAATTAGCAACACAAAGAGAGAGAGAAAATAAGAGAAAGAAGCCTATTTTTAACTGATGAAAATAATTAATAATTAAAACAGTGTCTAAAATAAATAAAAACATTTCAAAAGAAGTAAAAATAATTAACATTCAACATTTTTCGAATGTCTAAAATAAGTTTTTTTTGGCTGAAATTAATTAGATTTCTTTCAGGAAGCTCTCTTTTCTAAATAATAAAAATCTAAAAAAAAATAACATCCAAAAATAACGAAAAGGATAATTAATTCCATCCTAAGGGATTTCCTTGAACATTAGAATTCACAATTCTCATGAATTATCCGCGAATCAACAAAGAATTTCCCGTAGCAACCAAATATCGAGTATACGCCACATGGGCTCCCGGCAACTTTGTGTGAAAGGTGACCAAAACGCCGGCGTCCCTCCCGCCCACTTCCCAGTCAGCAGCCAGGCGAAACAATAAATATATATAAATAAATATGTGAAATTAGCCATGGCCAAAATAGGTAATGCGTTTTAAGTTTGTCATCAGTTTTGGGCATGAAACGAATTTGTCGTTGGCGTTGGCCAAAAATGGCCAAAGCGGCACGCACAGCAGACAAACCGATAAACCAAGAGGCACAGAGCGAAGACGAGAACCAAATAGAGAGGAAGAGAAAGAAATATATAAATTTGTATATAAAAATATATATAAATATGAGAAAAAGCGAACGGGTGAGGTAAAGCCATGACCAAAAGACAAATAAATCAAATAAATAAGTAACGATCAATTATTAAATCGAAATTTATATTGAAAATAATGTCAGGAAGTTCAATGGAAACATTTGTTGATAAAAGAAATTTACAAGAGTAACTTTAGGCCATCTAACAACAGCTTACAACTAAGCAGGAATATCTAACTGATATGGCAAAATAAAAATGAATCGAAAATTGGTTGGCAAAAAAAAAATAAATAAATTGATTTAGCATTTTAATGACTTTTTAGTTGTCTAATTGAATTAAAAATATTACAGTTAATATGAAATGAAATATTAAATAGTATCTATTATTTTTAGCCAGAATTCATTCTGTACAATTTGCTAAAGCCAAAAAACAAACTTCCACCAACAGCATAGGAATATGTATTTTTCTTTTTAACAATCACAGACGAAGATATTCCATAAAATGAAATCAATATTTGATGGCATGGTCTAAGCCAAGCTAATTGGAGAGCTCTTCACAGTGATTGACTGATGGCTAACACACACACACACACACACACACACCAAAACACATGCCTGAGATCCCAATCGAATCGTGGCTTATTTGTTCAGCATGCTATAAAGCCGCAAGCCAATCAATTGGAAATCCCAAGGAGATATGAGAAAATACTTGATAGATTTTGAGGGCGGTTATAATATTAACAAAAATAAAATATAATCAAGTTCTGATCTCTGAAATTTATTGAAATAATTTTTAATCATTTCCAATATCCTCTTGTCTTGAAAATTCTGTTACGCACTGTACAACTGTGGGGTGTTGTCAGGCATTGGGGGATATAAATCAAAAGGTAAGCAGCATAAAGAAAAAAAAAATACGAGAAAAAATAAACCAACGCCAACAGCTGCGTTTGATTGCCTCCACTTGCCACGAGACTTACTTCCACATCTCAGCTCTGTATTATTGGCATATTGTTGTTGATTCTTGTCAAGCTCTGCTGTGCCTGACAGCCTTTGTTGTATTGTCTTGGCCAAAGAAACCACCGGGTGTAGGACAGGTGAGCGCAAAAAAAAAAAAGAAAACAAAAGTCGCGCATATCACCTGCCGCTGATGGTTGACTAAGAACCTTAAGATATAAATACATATATAAAAAAAATATATATATATATATTGTATATGCTGGCTTGAGGGTTGTGACTGATCCTTAAAACTTGCCTTAAATTGATTAAAGCTAAAGAAAGACTAGCAATAAATTTCCCTTTCCTTTGATTTTTAACAATTTTCAATGGAAATTATTTCTTTTAAAATGGTTTCAAAATAATTCGAATAATACTTATAATAAAAGTAAAATCCTTTATAGATTCTATTCGATGGAAGGCATCCCCTATGAGCCTGGCTATAACCCAATTAGCTGACCTACTTCGAGGTGGCGGCATTAGCTAATTTGAACAACAACGGCTCAATTCATCAGATTGATTAATAACTAAATATAGTTATGGATATACTAGCAAAGCCTTCATGAATCACTGTTAAATCCCAGCTAATGGAATTGTAAACAAAAAATCCAATTTAAATATATTTAAGTATATATCTATGTATATGCAGCTCTTTCCTTGAAAACAAAACAAAACAAAAACAACGAAATAGAAATAAAAACAACAATTCACAATTTAAATAGAAATGGTTTTTGGCGAGGTCTTTACATATCAGTCAGGGGGCGACGAGACTCTGTCCATAATATATGGCCGAGTATATATCTATATCTATATCTATATCTATATCTATATCTATATCTATATCTATATATACATATGTATATGTACATCTTTATCTGTATCTGTATCTGTATCATGTACCTGAGCGCGTTGGCGTTGTAATGGATTGTTGTAGTTGTCGTTGTTGTTGCTATTGTTGTCGCAAGCCCAGCCGCCGCTGTCTAATTATTCAGATTTTTATTGTAATATATTATATATGTATATAGTTTGGTTCGCACAATTAAAAGCTAATTGCGTGCACTTTCAATTGAACAATTTACATAACTTTTTGTTTGCTTTGTTGGCTTTGTCACATTACACAATGTGATGAATGCATTCTTGCTTTTATATATTTATATTACATGGATATATATCTTATTATATTCTTTTTGATAGGGTAAACAGACACAAGGGTTGGGGTTACAAACAAAAAAAAAAAAAAAAAGGAAAAACAAAAAGAAAACAAGAGATAAAATACACGGTTTTGAGATCGCTTTTTATGTTTCGATTTCGGTTTCGTTTTCGGCTTTCGGTTTCCGTTTCCGATTTAGTTCCGATTTAGACACAGCTGCACTTGTAGATACTTCTCTCTCTATGCTTATATCTTTATCTTTGGACGAATTTGTTGCTGCTGCCACATGCGTTTGGCATTCAACAAACTGAAGCAGATTTTAGATACACACACACACACACGCACGTATCGAGAGTTTTCAACTTTTTCTTTTAGCACTTGGAAAAAATGTTTATGCTGCGACAATATACATATATATGTACATATAGATTCGCTAACGTTATTCTCCGATTTCTGCTTTCGGCCTTTTGATTTTGTACTTTTCCATCGACCAAGTGTTGTCTCTGCGTCTCATTTGGTTTTTCGTTCGCTTTTTCCTATGTATTTTTGTTTGTTGCGCGTCGTCGTGGAAAGCTGAACTACGTCTGACTGCTGCCGCTGCTTTATTTTATTTTTTTCAATTCGTTTCTAGTTTTTTTTTCTCGTTTTTTTTTCTATTTAGCGGCTGCGTTCTCAGCGCAGGCGCTCTCTGTTTTGCCACCACCGCATAGCGAGGAAGCGAGCCGCTCTCCCGGTCTCTCCGGGCCAGGTGGGTTAAAGGGGGTTGCTTTGGGTGACCGATGGAGGTCTAGGGGATGGGATGGCCAACGGGTCACAAGGGAGAGAGAGCGAGAGCGCGTGAGAGAGAGTGTTGCTAAGGGTGGATGGCGACTGCAAGGTTGCATGCAATGCAGCTATCGATTGAGGGGGTGGTTTAAGTGGCCAAAACTGGGCTGTCAACTCAATTTACAAAGCAGCAAGAAACACCAAGATGGCTTTCATTTAAAATATTACTTGAAATATTCATTAAACAATTAATAAATGTATGCATCTATTGATTAAATAAAAATAAATATCTCTTGAAGATTGCTATCGATTGAGAGGGTGGTTAAAGTGCCAAAGCTGCCAATTGCAGCAATTTCCAATATGACTTTAATTTGAAAAATAATTTAAATAAATGAAAAGAAAATTAAATAAACAGTTGTCACAGGAATAAGCGGAAAACTATAACTTCAGTCCAAGTTTTGATAGGGGACAGGTCATTATTTAACTTTGTCTAAAGAAATTCTATAAAAAAAAATAAATACAAATAAATAAATAATTTCTCAATATTCTTGAAAATTTAAGTAATATAATTTAAATAAAGAGAATAAACAACAAAGAGTGGAAACACTTCAAGATCAATATTCCAGAATATGCGGAAACATATAAATCCACGTATAAAATTCAATGGAACTGTCATTAGGCATTTCTCATCTGTTCTAAAAATTTGACTTAAGACTTTTTAAGACGCAAAGCATCAACTGTCGTCTGGCACATATGGTGACTCTCTGGAGGTCTGGGCCAAAGCCAAAGCTAAACACACATTTGCGTCAATGTCGAATGGCTACGGAAACGAAAAGCACGTTGTAAAAATAACACAAAACAGTATCAGCAGCGCAGTGCCCGATCGGCTACAACAACAACAATAACAACATCGTAAACATATCGACACAGTATTAAACGTATTTAAGCCAACTGATCAGCAATGAATGAAATGCGCCGATGCGTTTTCCCCTGTGTCTATCTAATTTTACAGCCGATCTATAAATAATAGCAAATTATCCGCTGTCAATCAGTGGTCGGTCAAGTGTTTTCTGGGCCAAGTGCAGCAGCAGCCGAAATCAAATCGAAGAAAAGAAAAGGAAACGAAACGAAAAGAAAAGAAAACTTTCAAACGCGCGATTGCCATATCCCAAATGTACGCATATGGAGGCATGAGTTCCGAAATATATATATACATATATCGAATATATCTTCTTTAATGTGTATTCTGTTTATTTTCATACGTTTCACGTCTCGGTATACAATCTATTACGTTCGACTAGAACACGTCAACTGAATTAGTTAATCAAGCAAAGTCATAAGATAGCCACAAACTGTGCGACAATGAGCGACGGGGAGAGAGCAAAGCTCGTCGTCGTCTGCTCAGCTCTCACTCTTCCACTCCCACTGTCTCTACCTAAAAGTGAGAGTGAAAAAGCGTGGGCACATTCCACACACACTCTCTGTTGTGTGTGTGTGTGTGAATTACCGATCTCTTCGGTTGCTTCAGCTTCACAGTTTTTATTGCGACAACACTGCGTATGCGTGTTGGCCCCAAAATATTGCGCATACGCAACCAGGTACCAGGCCAGAGTGGCCGTTTTCCCTCGTTATTTATATTGAATCACTGCTCATCTATTACTCATCGCTCAATCGCCAACGCCAAATAGTATCTCTCGGATTCGATAAAAATAAAGAGAAATTAATTAAACTGACTTTCCTACCCTAACTACGAAAAATGCCTGTTAGCTGTCTGTTTGCGCAAAGAAAATTGATATCCTAGTCTCCTTAGAATTCCTATCAAAACTCTAAAGAGTAAAAGAAAACTGTTAATTATTGATGTATTTCACAGAATTTCCCAAAGTTCTTGACAGACACTCATCAAATAAACCTTTCTGTTGAAGGAAGTCTGGATCCTTTATAAGATAGCCTAAAAAAAGGTTATTTTTCAATATATAATGGGGAGTTTTATAGAATAAATAAATACAAAATATTGGCACTGCATGTTTTTTTCATTTAAAAGTCATATTTTTCATCATACCTTTACAGAAAAAGAGTACAAAATAATTCGAATAGACAGAGATACGCGCCAAAAGAGTGAATACTTATTGGCTCCTCTCTCATTCTCTGGCACTTCCTCTTGGTTTCTCTTGTTCTCCCTCTTCCTCTTGCCCTCTTCTTTCTATCCATATCCGTCTTTCTCTATCTCTCCCTCTCTGACCACTGGCGAGGGAAGAGCAAAAAGCGCGCGCCCACGCCAAATCGTTTTCATTGTTAACTTTATTTTGTGCGTTTTGATTTTTGTAGAATGGATATACATAAATATGAACGTATGCATACCCAAAGATACACAGACGTACATTAGTGTAAAAACAGCTTGGTTCAGAAAAATAGAATTATTTTTGAGGTTTAATTGAACATTTAAGACACAAGAAATACGAAAACTTTCTGCTACTTTTTTGAGTTTATCAATGTAATGACCTCGTCTGTATTTCAAAATCGGCAGATTAATAAATAAGGTTGGGTAGAAGATAAACACAAATATAATAGTTACTCATAATCCAAACATTTTTGGTCGAATTTTTTAAAATTGCCAAACTATATCGGGGATTTCGAATTTAATTGTTGAATGCCGGCCGGTAATTTCTTTTGACGAAGATCTTAAAGTATTAACCCCAGAAATTCATTTTACAATAGTATTATTTCAGGACAAGTAAAGGGATCAGAACAATCTGCAGATAATATAGCTATATAATATATAAATAAAAAACCAATTTTTTTGTAAATTGAATTTTTCATATGGGTTAAATGTCATGGAAATCTCAATGTTCTAAATGTTATTAACATAAATGCGCTCTTGGAGGTTTGAAACAAACATATTACTCAACGTAGGTTATGGAAAATACAATAAATTTTGAGAACAACTTTAGATATAACTAGATCGACGTGGTTGCTAGCTCAAAAAACAAACCTCTACAATTACTACATTAAATTTTATTCTCTACTCTTACGCAAACTATTATTTTAATTTTACAAATGCGTCAATACAACAAAAAATGAACTCCCAAGACCACTGAAAGCGCCAACGTATTAAAAAATTTGACGGATGACATGAAAAGTCAACGAAACGAAACAGAAATTTTTAGCTTGAAGACATTTTCAGTATTTCCACAGGCCACTTGGCATAGATATTCGGATACGAAGAAAGAGATACGACGAAAAAAAGCCCACACATTGAATGAAAATATTTTTGTAAGCATTACTAGTGGTATTTTTAATATTTTAATTTCAGAGACCAGGCCACGCTTTGTGCCTTTATGGGGCAAGCTGGGATTGTGTGTGTTCCGTTGTTGACTTTTGACTCGAGTTGACTCGTTGCCAAGCAAGAGCCGGAAATGCCACAAAATAGGAGCTCGGAAAGGGGGATGGCTCTCCCCCAAAAACATTAGTTTCATCACGGTGAAAACTTTGTGTCACAATGTCTCATAATTAATCGATAATTACACGCATTTAAGGAAGGTATTTAAGTGAATAAAACTCTTTAAACAGATCTTTGGCTAACCCAGCTCCAACTTGTTCCCTTTGCCTGCCTAAAAGTATGCCAAAAACTCACCTTGAGCAGCGTAAGAATCTTCTGGGAGAGGTCATAGTCAAAGTTGGAATACTTGGATCCACTCATGTCGTAGATGAAGACAAGTCCGGCGCGTTGCGTCTCCGTGTCCTGAAGCGCACTGTCCAGCTGGTAGACAATGCCCTGCAGCGTGGTCTTGTGGGAAACGCTCAGCGGACTGTGGCGACTGGCGGTAAACAGGGCAATGGCAGCGCCACTAGACGTGCGAGCGGGCTGAAAGAAAATAGACAAATATACAATTAGTAAATATTTACAGTACTAGGAGGGAGGAATAGCAGAGGAAACCTGTCGGTGACTAACCAGGATCGTGAACTTGCTGGTCTTCAGCTCGGAGAGCAGTGGCTCCACATCGGGATTAATGGTGTCGAGCGACTCCTTTTGACGGATCTGCTCATGTTGCACGTACAATGACACCGCTCGCTCGACATCAAACTTGCGGGCGTTCAGAAACTTGACGGCTGTCGTATGCGAGATGTGGCGGCGCTCGAGCGTGGCTCCACCGCCGCTGCCACCGCATCCTGCTGTCGCCGATGGAGATTGCACCTGCAGCTGATGCGCCTGTTGTTGTTGTTGCGTGCCACCTGTTATCAAGTTGTGCGTGCTGCTGGTGGTGGAGGAGCAGGCTGAAGCCGCTGGGGATGTATTTGTATTTGTCGCTGTCACTGTGGTTGCTGCCGGGCTGCAGTTTGCACCTAGGTCGTTGCAGAGATCAATGAATTGCTTAACAGCCTGCAAAACGTCAAGTAAAAAAAGAATTAAATTGATTGTTAAATTATTAGAGGGACTTAAAAGAATTTATAAGCTTTGTTCGAAGATTTTTAATTAAGTATATTAAATTATATAGGATAAAACTCCCCCCATTCATCCATCAAATTTTAAATTATTCAAGAAGTTTTCTATCCAAAGTCAAGTTTCTTTACTATAAACAGGGAAACTAGTGAAGAGTTTGATCATAATCAAATGAATTTATTGAAAATTGGTAACATTATGGAACTGTAGTTGCGTTCTGTGACTCTGGCCCACATCAAGTGGTTAACTGGTTTCCGCTTGACCATTTCCCATTTACCATTTGATGCATGGTCATTGATAGCAGCCAGGTTGCAGCTGATCAATAAAACCGCAGAGTTTATAGTCCGGCGGAACTAGTTCAGACCAGGCTGCTGATTGTAAATTTCAATGGTTTATGGAATGATGCAAACGTTACGCTCTCACGAACAAAATTCGTGATGCTAAGCAATTAATCATGGTGCCTGATCATAGTTCCCAGTTAATAGAAGCTCACGCCCATGATCACATCATTAATATAATATAATATATAATGCATTATTGAGACTGATCACCTCTTATCTCTCTCTCAGCAAATAAAACCCATTTTGAATAGAAATTTCTAGGGTGTAATGTTTGTGTTTTCAGTCAAAAAGTGCAAGTTTCATTTATTCTTTTGCGGGTTAATGGGTCATGTTAATCGACGCTGGCTGACCCATTCCCATTCAAGGTTAATGTGCCATGTGAGAGGCCCCATAAAGTGTTGGATCAACGAAATGAAAGTATTATTACGCTCAATTAACGCCACTCATCATTATTATATGGTTCTCTTTATAATTTCTGTTAGACTTCCTAGGCGGTTCTCTCGCTATATCCGTTCTAAGAACACCATCAACAGGTACGAATTCCGTTCAGCACATTCACAGCTTTTACAGCTCAACTCAAACCAATTAAACAATCCAAACACACACCCGGAACAGAGGTGAACACCTAAAACCCACCTGTTCGCTTCTTCGACGACGTTGATACAAATGAACCATGGTCTCAGTTTATGTTTTTACTTTAAGTCACTTATTGATCACGATAACTATGTATATAACTTTTGGTGTTAGAACTATATCCTGCTTTGCGGATGACAGGGCCCACCCTTCCCTTTATCGCGACCCGTTGGCCACCGAGGTTTCTTGTCTACTGAAAATTGCAATCGCGACGAGAGAGCTTCGCTTCGATCGCCCGGCATCGGATCGGAAACCGACAGCGGCGCCGCTGTTGACGCCAAGCCAACGTCGGTGGAGACTGATATCAGAAATACACTGGGAGAAACGTGAATGATAAGACTGACAATGATAATGATAATGAGAAATGTTTTGGATAGAGGAGGAAATGGAATTGCGCCCTGCTTGTACAAACCATTGAACAAAATAAAATGTTATATTGTTTATAAAATCAAGTAGGGCCCAAAAGCTCTTTAAAATGTGGATGAATTGAAATTATTTTGTTCAGTGCTTTTGCCGCTGCTGCGGTTAACGAACTGCAGCAGCAGTAAACGCTTTTGAGCAGCGTTTTCTCGGAAGCAGAGAAGCAGGCGGCGTCGGCGGTGGCATACCAACAATTTGAGTCATGCGGGAGTTGCCTCCGCCACCATATGTCACCCTTCCGCACAGTGGGACAGACCGACGATAATGATTGCCTATGATAAGGCTACAGAAAAAAAAAGAAAGATTTCTCCATAACTTATCAATTAAATCGTATTCGTGGGAACTCGTGGCCATTATCTTGCCAAGTTCGAAGAAGTTCCCATTCAGTGAACCACTGAGAGTCTATCAATTAGCATGAATTTGTCACGTTCTAGCAAAAATGTAATTTCACGCTTAACATTACGGAATTTCTAATTTACTAATGATTTAGGAATCAAACAAATCGGATGACTTTCACTGCCATAAGAAAGGCATGTAATAAACATGGCTTTTAACTCGTTATTATTTACCATTTGCATATATAATTGATAATTGAGTTTTTATTGATGTTTAAAAATTCTATATTTTAATAGTTATTATATCAAAACCTAGATAATCATTTATTATATCTTTTGTTGGATTTCTTTGAACTGGTTTGGTTAATATGAAATTATTTAAGTGCAAACTGCAAGCTTTGATTCCTTTTTTTTTATTAAATTAACTTTGACCCACTATACGAATGCAGGGACTCCTCTGTAGCCCATTTGGATGATGCCAAGTCCAAATAAGAGGTGAGCGATGCTATGCGTCATCTTATTTATGAACACGTTCGGTTTACCTGGCTCTTTCTACGAATACATTATCATCCCGGAGTCTGGGACAGGGGCTTAATGGACAAAAAAAAAAAAAAAAACGTCAACCATTCATCGCCTTGTGACATAATAAATAAAAAGATACAGAAGAAAACAGAGATAAGCAAATAAAAAAAAAAAAACAAAAAAAAAATGATCAAATAAAAAGTACACAAGCAGGAATCACCTCGAGTGTAAGAAGATCAAAGAAAGTCTGCATCAACATACGTAAATAAATTTAAAAAAAATATATATATATAAAAAGTAAAAAAGTAAAAATTAAATTAAAAATCTGTTGTGAATATATATTCATTTATATTTAAATTATGTCTAGCTTGAAACCACATTTTTTTAACAAAGAATTTTAGATTTAAATTTGTATTAATTAATTTATTCGATTTTCTAAGAAAAGTAAACTTTAGCTTAAGAGAACCTATAGGTATAAAAGGTGGTGGGAATTAATTATATATATTTAGTTACTGTGCCCAAAATATAAAATAAAATCTATATGCATTATTTAAATTAAATAATTCCGTTTTGTTATAATCTTTGGGATGGAGAGGGGGGGTTTTATAAATCGACATAAATATAACTTTTTACAAAAATAAAACATAAAAAAAAAAGAAAAAAATCCGATCCTGCCAGGAGTCGAACCTGGAATCTTCTGATCCGTAGTCAGACGCGTTATCCATTGCGCCACAGGACCGATGAACTACACGAAACCTAAGGCCCCACGTAAGGCCGAGTATATATACAAACATACAAACATATATACACGTGCGAGTGGGTTGGGAGCAAGCAGTCACACTTGTTGAGTGGAACTGGGTCTATCATATGTACATATGCAGGCATTTGTTGTTAGCTGGCCTAGGCCAACAGGTCACCGAGTCTTGTCTAATTTTAGATATACTCGCTAATGGCGCTACTTTCACTTCTGCGGGGTAGGGGGAGGTAGGAGCGGGGGACTGCCATTCGTTGGCGGAGAGAGAGTCTCGAATGCTTCGCATTGTGACTAACTTCAGTGGAATTGATCATATGTTGATTGTGACGAATATTTCAAGTGAGTATGCAGTCAGACAGATGAATCTTTACTAGGTAAATGGGTATCTCAATCAATCAAATCAGAAAATATTTGGATAAATCTTGAATGTGATGAGAAAAGGGAAATATTTACAGCTCGTAAGCGTGTGATTTACATATATTTAATAAACCAACAAAAGATGATTTTCCAATTAGCTAAGCTTGAGAGACAGCAAGCGGAAGGTGGAGCACACTCACTTCCGGTTTCAGTTCGGGTTCTGGTTATGGTTATTGCTCTGGCTATGGCTATGGCTGTGGTTGTGGTTGTGGTTGTGGCTGTGCTTTTGGTTATTAACGTAAATCTCCTAGCCCCGACAGCCAGTAAATAGAGCAACAAGTAAGGCAACGCTGCTGCTAACTGTTTACATGCAAAGTAACAGCGACAGACATGGCAAAAGCGGTTCCATTTCGTTCCGTTCGGATCGGCATAGATCGGTTCGGTTCTACTGTTCGGAACTGTAAAACGATGCTCCGGGGGCTTAGTATAAGTTACTAGCAAATCAGAGTCTCTGATCTTTGAAGAGAAGTCGTTAACGGACGCTGAGCATGAAAGTAGCAAATGGTTCTAAAAGAAAAAAAAATATAAAAACAACCAACGAATAGCGATTGAAAATCTTCGAAGCAGACAGATTCGCTTGGGGAAAGATGGAGAAAGCAAGGAGCGAAGTCTCCTCCACATCAACATTGAGAGATCTTCATAAATGATTAAAATAATCAAAGGAAAATGATAAAATAATAATAAAGATAATCTTTAAGATTTTCCAGTTCGAACTAAACAGAATTGCTCTTTTGAAGTTAAAGTCATTTTGTAAAAATCGAAAATATTATTTATCCAAAAGATTATATACTTTTTTCTTAACTTTAATACATTTCCTAAACTTTAAACCCTTTTACAACTTTTCCACCTCATCGTCCCTACTAATTCTCCTCCAATGTTAGGGCTGTTAGCCATTATTCATGTTATTCCGACAATTTCCTTTCACAGGATACAAGATATTGCTGGCAGATTGTTGTCTGAGAATATTCCACAGTTTCAAAGCAGGAAATGCATACTAAAGGGGCTTCTGGGAGGGTTGACTGACTGACTTCCTTTTACACTTTCATTTGAAATACTCGCTCTGAGCGGGGAATTTATGAAGCATTACAGAGAATAATATATTCATTTAGAAATTATTCCTGCAAAACTAAACTAAAACTAATGAAAGTTAAGAGAGAAATTTATATCGATTATAAGTTAAATAAAAACTCAGTTCTTTAAGACTTATTTTTCTTAATTAACCACATATTCAAAGATACTATATCTATCGCTCAAAGAATGCGTTTGGGGGCTATTGAAACGGTTTATTGTTTATCTAAAAGCCGCCATTTCCATTGAAGAAGGTCTTTTAGGAGAAATGCAAAGCCAACAAAGACAAAGAAACGGCAGCGAAATTTCATTTGCATGCGAATTGGTGTCGGTGCTTGAGTTTCTTGTGCGATGTGTTACATACATACATATGTATGGTCTGAACCCAAATCCGAAACCGAATCCGTTTCGAGCTCCAAACGGAACTTGGCCAGCAGAAGATATACGACCCGAAACACACAAAAGAAACCAGCTGTAAAACATGATTATATACTCCACACAGAAGTTGCCATGAAATTGGAAATGATATTGATTTTATTATAATATATATCAGGGGAAGTTATAGGTAAACATTACTCTAACCCTGAAATCTTACAAAATGAACACCTTTATCAAGTATTAATCAATAATCAAATTGTTTCACTGAGAATTTAGTGCAGATTTTAGCTTTTCGTTTAGAATTACTTTTCAAAATCAATCCATAGCTTAGTTATAATAAGAAATTTCTCGCAAAATTTTAGTTAAACATTTTTTAAGTGTATTTTATGTGATTGTTGGTTTGATAAGCCTGAAGCTTTCCTAGTATTATTAACCCCTTTTACTGTTTTTTTCGGATTTAGCCTCTTTTTTTTTTGTAATGAAGTGTAAGGCTTTTGTTTAATGGTCGATCTGATAAGATACCCACTGGCTGAGGTTAAAACAAAACACAAACAAACACACAGCATCCGAGATGAGATTAAACAAACTTTGTACTCTTGCCAGTAATTCTTTCTTTTCATTTTCCAGGTGGGAATTCAACTTCGGAGAGCTCTTTGTTCGATGCTAATGAACTAGGTAAGAGCGGGGGAAAAAAAGTGGAGAAAATAACAAAGAGAGAACAACAACAACGCAAGAGCACATCTTGAAAAACTTGAAAGGAAGATAAGCAGAGAGAGGGGGAGAGAGCCAGCAACAAGTTGGAATTGTTGTTCCAAAGAAAAGGAGCAGAAAAAGGCAGCAAACGAAAAAAAAAAACTAATAAAGTGAGTTTATTTATAGGCACAGCTACACAAAAACTGATGGAGATTGACGGCTTGAAAAGGGAGAGAACACACTCCTAAAGCTTAGCTTAGAAAGTAAAAATCCAAGTGCAATGGAAAAGGATGGCTGTACACACGCACCTTGGCAATGCATAGGAACAGACGCCGGTGACAGCCGCTGCTCCCTTCGCTCCTGGACTTGTTGCTGTAACTATTGTTGTTGCAGCCATCTTCCGGCTTGTCCTTATTCCATTGTGTTCCCTGCATTTTGGGTCATTTTTTGCACACTCACAAACAGCGGCCACACACAAAAACAAATAAATAATAACTATGAACTAGCATTAATAAATTCCATCACAGAGAGACGCCAAGCGAGATGAGATGGGATGAACGCGAACGCGGACGACTGACAACAAACAATGAACAGCTCGCAGCGCACGGCGAACGACCAACAACAGTGCAGCGCACGCTCTGCCCGCGCCGACAGAGCATAACAGAGTGGCTGTGGCTGTGGCTGCGGCTGCGCAAGCGCACCTCGGCAAAGAGAAAGGAGGAAGGCAGGGGGAGAAAGAGGCTGCGCAGTCCGCCCCTCTGAAAGACCTTTATTTTCGCTGCTGGGCAATGGGGCGAAATACCATTTTTTGTGGCATTCATAAATAACTTTAAGGCAAAATATTAATTTTTTTTTAAGAAAAAAAAAAGCCGTCATGTCATCAGCTTTTAATTATTTTGACTATGTGATTATACAAATTTTTTATGATTTACAAAAATTTGATTTTTCCCAGAAAGAATGATCGTTTGCCCCACAGTGTGTTGCTGCCACTGACACAGTTCAATGTCAGCCCCACAGCAAGAGAGCGGACAGCTGGAGTGTAGATCTTGAGAGAGCTGGAGATCACGTTAAAAGGATGCCCCATAACAGAAGTCGCTGCTGTTAATCGCCAGTCTGTACTGTAGAGCTTCAGAAACGTGTAATTTTAATAACTTGAAAACCTTATTAAATAAATCATTATCCCAATCTTGAAGCCCACTGTGTTCTGCTAATAAAAATGAGAAAACAGAAGAAAATAACAAACGAAAAAAAAAAAAAACAAAATAAAGCTAAACTTGGCTTAATAGGCACGCCTCGCCGAGCGACTTATGTGCTTAATTGAATTAATTTTTTTTGAGCGGCATTCGCTTATGACTTCTTATGAAAGTGTTAAGAAATTTCGCCAGAGTTTCGAGTGGATAAATTTCACTTGCTTCTTGTAGTACGTCGCGACGACTCATATGTGAGATTGTCCATTGCTTTGTTTTCTACCATTTGCGCATGATTATTGTTATTATTTTTTATTATTATTACGCTTTTTTGCGGTGCGCGCCGCCCGACTCTCCGATTATTTGAACAAAACGCTCGCTTAAGACTGTCCCTGGCTAAACCCCTCACTCCCCCTTTCCCCGGGGGGGCGTGACATTGAGACAAGACACAAGCTTCCAAGCATCACGCTTATGTCTGTCTGTTGTTATTATTATTGTTTTCATTGTTATTGTGTTGTTGGCATCAAAACTTTCTTTTCAATGCGTTCCATACACAAATCCGCATCGAAAAGAAATCACCACAGCTTAAACACACACTTATGTGTGTCTGTCCGCTGATATATCGATCTGAATACTCGTTGCTACAGTCTTGCCACCGCAAAGCAAATGAAAAGTCTATGCTTCAGACTTTAACGGATCGAAATACTATCTTATTCTCAGAAAACCAAATACAAAATGATTAAAATTTAAAAATTTATCTATACTTATGTAGCAGGTTTTAAAAATGTAAATGTTTATAAAGAAAATAATTAACCAAATAGAGTTTATCTTTGGGATTGGGGTTGAAAAACAATACTATAGAAAAAATGTATTAAATATGCATACATCCTTTTTGAAGAGAACTTTTTCAGTTATTTAAAAAGAGTTTCACTGTAGTTTCATTTTCAGAAGTTCGACTGTATTTTTTTTGCCCCCAAAACTAGTTTAATCTACAAAATAGACGCCGCAGTCTAACCCACTTTGTCGTAGAAAGTGATCACAAATGGGATTAGTGGTATATTACCATTTCTTTGGACTTTGTGGAATTACGCAATGTAATGGGATTCCAAAAAAAAAAACCTGACTGCTTTGGCCCCAGATGATGCGACACCATTGGCTTCTGTTGACCATGGAACGTGACTGACCTGAGTAATTGAAAGCATTTCTCCGGCGACATACATGTACTTCTTATGTCATTCAAGCAAACAACTTTGGCATATTTAAATTCTAGCAGAACAACGGAGTTGTGATTAAATTTATTTGAGTTTGAAATAAAAAAAATATGGGAATCAAAGGAAGCTTTAAATCTTTGGCTACCAATACTTTTCTATTTCTTGGCAACTAAACCCCTTTTTTAGAGACTTAATTAAGCCCACCAACTATGCGACTTAGCCACTCCATTTCGATGCTTTTGACAGGGCCACCGGGCATAGTGCCAAAAGAGTAGAGCCCAAACAAATAAACAAAATAAGAACAGCTGAAATGTTGCCATTTTAATTATCAAAAAAAAAAAGGGTGGAAATGGCAGAACAAGAGGAGACCCAAATGTGGGGGAAACTAAGCATCACACATACATATTTTTTGTGTTGCTCTGTATGTATGTAGGCCAAACAAATGAAAAGGCAACTCCCACCCCCCTCGTCTAGCTCAAAATAAAAACTCATTTCTTTAGCACAATGTAAATCGGTCAAACCAATAAAAAAAATATACAAAAAAACAGAAAATCTGCAACAACAATGCCTTTCAAGAGTTCTTTCAACTTGGCTTTTTTACGTGTCTGATTTTTTACATGTGGAAAAAAAGTATTCAGCTAATTTTCAATTTAAAGTGTTTATAAAATAATTAGATTTAAAACTGAAATATGTTTGTTTTTTTTTATTAAATAATTTTATATATATATTATCAATAACGATTTATTTAACCATATTTTTAAGCAAATTAAATTGTTTATTAATTTGTTTTCTAGGTATTAAAAAAACATTTCTATTTGCTATTTGTGTTAGTTAAAAATATAGTATATTATAACTAGTGTTGATAAAAACTCAAAATAAATAAATAAATATTAAGTTCCCTTTGGCTGATGATTTTTGGTATAATTTAAATGAACTTCTTCTCAGTGCCACAAAACAAAAATTCAAAAGCGCTGAAGCTGGGATCGAGTTCCTAAGTCAGAAAGTTGAAATCCCGGGATGGGGACACATGTCATTGTCAGGCCGTGGTCCAAATGCAATTGAGCAAAATATAGCAATGAAGGCTTGAGCACGACACCGTGAATAAGAAGTGGGAGTAGGAGATGGAGATGAAAACGGAGGATAAAGAACAAGAACAGCGGAAATGAAGGCTCAAACAATGGGACCCCTCTTGCATTAGAAATTATTTTTCTAAAGAGAAAACCCACAGCACTATAGTACATAGTAAGTAAGTAATATTCCGAAAGAACTGAGAGAAAGAGCAGAGAAATAGCAAAAGCTTGTATAGTAAACATTTACTAAATAAATACAATATTAATAGGTTGGAAATAATTTGAAAAGGTTTTGAATACCAAAAGTTAAACATTAGAGCGAGTGAGCTAATCAAATCATTTGTTTATTTTCTATTCGTTGGCGATCTTCTGTCTATTATTCACTGTACCCAACGCTGCTGGAAAAGAAATCATTGCGGAAGCCCACGTCGCCACCAATCCACGCCAGCATCTAAAGCTCAGAGGCAGATTCGGACTCGAAATCACAGAATAAACTGGCAGCAAAGACGGAGAGGAGCAAGAAGACTCGTCGAGAGCCACTCGCCCGGTCGGTCACATGGGAGTCTGTAGGAGAGTTCAACAACCCGCAAGAGATTGGCACAACGGCAGCAGCAGCAGCAGCAGAGGGCAACAACAACACATAAAGCGAAACACACAATGCCCTAGCTGCTCCCCCCATCTAGCCTTTGCCACCTTCCCCCCC
>VNJN01007606.1:0-115032 GCA_008042485.1 Drosophila mayri
AATCCCACCAAACACACAGCAAAACCTTCCTGGCCGTCAATCGTCGAAACCATTCCTCCGCGGTTCGAAGTGATTGAGTACCATCCCCCAAAACAACATTAACCACCACGGAACGTTTCTCTAGCGGATTTGCCTTTAACGAAGGAAAACTTTAAAATGGCGCGAATTTCGGCGTTAGTGAACTCCATGTTTACGCGTCTATAACTGCTGAATGAAATATCCAAACTAATCATGCATAGCGTCGTTTTGTAGGGTATGTCAAGACCTTTCAAATGATGTATACTATGGCCAGATACGAGCTCTGTAGCGCTTTGTACATAGCCGCGAAGTTCAAAAGACAAAAAGGCGGAAGGGAGATATTTGACAACCTAATATTTCAAATTTAATTTAATGCAATTATAAATTTCTATTGCAGAGCTTGGAGACCCTGGACAATGGCAAGCCCTATAGCATGTCCTACAATGTGGATCTCCCCACGGCCATCAAGAATCTGCGCTACTTTGCAGGTTGGGCTGACAAGAACCACGGCAAGACCATTCCCATGGATGGAGACTTCTTCACCTACACCCGCCACGAGCCCGTGGGTGTGTGCGGTCAGATCATCCCCTGGAATTTCCCCATCCTGATGATGGCCTGGAAGCTGGGACCCGCCCTGGCCACCGGCAACACAATTGTGCTCAAGCCCGCGGAGCAAACCAGTCTGACTGCCCTGTACATTGCCCAGCTGGTGAAGGAGGCCGGCTTTCCGGAGGGCGTGGTCAATGTGGTGCCCGGTTTCGGAGCAGCTGGCGCTGCCCTGGCCAACCACAGTGATGTCGATAAGGTGGCTTTCACTGGATCCACCGATGTGGGCAAGCTCATCCAGCTGGCCTCGGGCAACACCAACTTGAAGAGGGTCACCCTGGAGCTGGGTGGCAAGTCGCCAAACATTATCCTGGGAGATTCCGATTTGGACTACGCCGTGGAGACGGCTCACTTTGGCCTGTTCTTCAACATGGGCCAGTGCTGCTGCGCGGGATCGCGTACCTTTGTGGAGGACAAGATCTACGATGAGTTTGTGGAGCGCAGCGCAGAGCGCGCCAAGAAGCGCACTGTGGGCAATCCCTTCGATCTGAACACTGAGCAGGGTCCCCAGGTCAACGAGGAGCAGATGGATAAGATTCTGGGCCTAATTCAGACCGGTAAGAAGCAGGGAGCCAAGCTGGTGGCCGGTGGCAGTCGTCCCGAGGGTCTGCCCGGCTACTTTGTCCAGCCCACCGTCTTTGCCGATGTTCAGGACAACATGACCATTGCCCGCGAGGAGATTTTTGGCCCCGTCCAGCAGCTGATCCGTTTCAAGAAGCTCGATGAGGTGATCGAGCGTGCCAACAACTCGGACTACGGTCTGGCAGCCGCTGTCTTCACCAAGGATCTGGACAAGGCCAACTACATTGTCGGTGGCCTGCGTGCTGGCACCGTTTGGGTGAACACCTACAATGCCCTGGCCGCCCAGGCTCCCTTCGGTGGCTACAAGATGTCCGGCCATGGCCGTGAGAACGGCGAGTATGCCCTGTCCAACTACACGGAGGTCAAGAGTGTTATTGTGAAGGTGCCACAGAAGAACTCCTAAGAGGGAGGCATTATACCCTCCGAGAGGGAAATCCTTAAGGTTCGTCACGTTTAGGTGACCTAAATTCCGGCGCTAACCTCTTGCTGTATGCCTACAATCTGTATCTCTCTATACGCGCATATTATAGATCGTTTTGATATTGTACTCTGTATTCTTTCCATTCGGTTAATTCAGTTTAAGTTTTATTTGAAATAAAGAATTTTTGAAAAATGTGTAGTTTTTAAATAAAATTGATTTTTGAACTAAGGAAACATTTGGCTTGTGAAGGGAAAAAATATATATAAATAAAATCAGGATATTTAAGAAGATAAATGCTTTAAAGTGAATAAATTGCAAACATTTTTCTTGTAGGAAATCCCTTTCTTTATCCGTTTTAATTAAATTGACTTGGAAAATGTAAAACCAGTTTTAAACACAGATAAGCAAATCATCTCTTCCTGTTCATAAATAATTCCACACAATGTCCTTGGCAAATTGAGAATGTTTTCTCCTATCATTCGTTCCACGTTCTCCCTCTTCCTTATTTAGTGCTTTTTATGTGCAATCCCAATTGTTTGCCGATAGATTCTTGGCTTTGTTTATGGCACCCTCTGAACTGAATGCCATTATTTTGCTTATCCAACAAACACGACGACGATAAAGCAAACACAAGCACTCGGAGATACTCCCACTCTCAGCTTACACTGGGCGAAACATTGACGGCTTTTGCATAGAGCCAAAAGCAAGCGAACAAAGTGAGCAAAGCAGCAACAACATGGAGCTTGTCCGGTCGTCCATCTAGGAGAAATAAGCTGAAAATTTATTTGCATATATTGGTATTTTGCAAAGTTGTGTTGTTGGCCCAGAGTGTGTGGAGTGGAGTGGAGTGGATGTATCTGCATCTGCATAGCAAGGGGATTTAGAGACACGCCAGGACACACTCCCAGCAGGTCGTCTTTCATCCGACTTCATCCCAAAAAAAAAGAGGCAAATGGACGGAGAGATGTCCATTAGATTGGACAGCAGCTGAGCGTGTCAAGTGCTTTGCGGTTAGTGCAAAAGTTTTTCTCTTATTTTCCACTTTGTTGTTTACGAAATTGAATAAGCGCATTTGTATGCAATTTATTTAAAATTTGTATTTCAATTTTTACGATGGCAGAAAATTGTTTCTATGGCATACAGAAAAGGCCAAAGTTCAGGCTGACATTTGTTTTATTTATACACTTGACCATAGGTGGAAGAGTTTGCATATTTTAACGTGGCAAAGGAAATAAAAACTGGTTGAACTATGCAGAAGCACTCTTGATTAATTTTGTATGATTTATAACCCTGAATATTTCATTTCACTATGAAAGTTAAGCTACGCTTTTTCAATCCCTGCATTCATTCTTTATGCCATTTCACACTTAATTCAGTTCTTGTTTCCATTTCAAATCGAACAATAAACCCAACGCGGCGTATACGCAATTATTCCGTACACCGTCGTTACGTTATTCCCAATTTTTGTATACTTTTTTAGGGGCATACAGTTATTTTCAATTGATTTTCAGTTGATGGCATCCATTCTATACATATTCAAGTATGGAAAAAGTGCAGCTACGAGTATATAGAGTTCTGAACTGAAAAACTGTTAAAATTGCAAATGATCCATGGGCAATTTTAATACCCAAAAATGGCAGGTGGCCAACTCGCATAAGGGGAGGCGGCTAGAAGTCAGTTAGGAGGGCGGGGGGCCAAGTGCAGGGAGCCACGATGATTGCCAAAAGCGCAGCCGTGCGCATTGAGGCGCGTGCACAGGTGCGCCCGAGCGTTGTAGTTGCGATCTCGATGGGTCGGAGGGGGGGAAACGTGGCATAATTGAAAGGCATTCTTCGCCGGACTTAATGTGCAGCCAGCCAACAAAGGCTATAAACTGCCAGCCATACTTTAATTATCCTGCTGCCACACACAAAACTATAATTCAGCATTTACACTCCATGGCGAGGAAGAGAGAGCGCACAAAAAAATCAAGTATCCGCCACGTTGGCCCATTTTGCCAAAACATTTTTTCTTTCCAGCACGGCAATTCAAGTTTATCGCAGTGTCTACACTCGATTACATTGTTATGGAAGCTGGGAAAAGGGAAATGAAGAAATGGGAAGAGGGAAAATCACCGGGAAAGTAACGAATCCCATTGGGACATCGCTGCGATGCCAGGCACTTTGATCATTAGCCGGAAAATGGCCATGGACACGGCCATGCCGCAGATAAGCCAAGAGGACAAATAAAGAATAAAGGCAAAACCAGCAAAAATCGAGGGGGGGGGGGGGGGGGNGGGGGGGGGGGGGGTGCAGGACAAACAAAAGGCTTAGCAAGGGGATTAGTAGTGTAACCCAGATCAAGAAATTTCCACAGCCAGAAATGGCGGCCCAAGAGTAGGCAACGAAATTTTCCATTTTCCACTTAAGCGCGTTGCAAAACGCGCGCGAGTCGCAGCGAAAACGCACCAAAATCGCTCGTCGAGTACGCATAAGTGAAAAATCAAATTCCGGTTGGCACAAACACTCTCGTCGCACTTAACCCAATAAACTGGTTGCGAAACGATCCAGTCTCCGTCCAGATGTGTCAGCATTAAGCTGCTATCCTCCGACGCTTCGTCCGCTGACTTCCCCTCGCCCATTACCTCAGTTACGCAGACTAAATGTCCTCGCAGAGACACATTGCCATTTTATGGCTGTAATGGGGCTTACGCACAGTGGAATGATGTGGGTGAATTACCCAAAAAATTGTAGCATTATTTTTTATTATATTATTATAGTTATTTAACCATTAACACATTAAATAGTACTTTGAATTTATAATAAAATTCAATGGAATTCTATGAATTTACAGTAAAGTTTAGCTATAGTTTTAACCATAATTAATTTCTGGAATTATCGATTGATTGTTTTATTTTAATCCTCTTTAATTGACCTCAACCACTGCCAGAATCAAGCCAGCAATTAAAAATTTAACATAATCCGCATCCAACCGCAGATGCTATCAATCGATTTTCACGCCACGCCTCGCTAATGGCATGAAAATGTGGCGAAAAAAACCTGCTGCTGCTGCTGCAGTCAATAAGGTAGAAAGGTTTAGTCCTGCGACACCAGTAGAAATAGCACGCGATGCTCCAACAATAGCAGCAGCAACAGCAACAGCAGCAGCATCAGCTGCAACAGCAACAGCTAGCTGCAACAAAAGTGAGAATGATGACGGCTTTGATGCCACTTCAAATGGAAACGATCCGATGCATCATCGTCTGGTTCTGAGAACGCCGCCCCTATTGCGGCCCCTTTGTTGCTGGTTTGTTGGCCAAATGCAATGGCATTTCCGTGTCCGCCCCGCGTTACACGCCCCTAGTTACACATGTCAGACGCGAGAGCGGCAACATCAGAGTGCGGCTGGCATTTTGCGCGCTAGTTTTCCCTTTGAGTACCCTTTAGATGAAAACTGACAAAAGAGCATGTGATTTTTCACAGGAGAATAATGCTGAATTTGTCAAAATAATTTATAAAAATAATATAGAAACTATATTTATTTACACATGAAATTTAATATTATTTTTAATATACTTTTTTAAAAGGTAAATCCTTTTTTTTATAAATATAATATCTTGAAAAGTTCCTAGTTTAGGGTATTCCAGTAACCGGAAAACTGTATCCATACCTCCAGGCTCATCCTTTTCCTCTTTCGTCCGCTCCTTTCTCTGCTTTTTTGTCGCGCGAGTCCGGAAATGTGCATAAAGTGGAAGTGTATTGCGCATTGGCGTGAGAAGAGCCATAGATGGTGGGTGGTCCCCAGCCTCCGGG
This sequence comes from Drosophila mayri, assembly GCA_008042485.1. NCBI lineage: Eukaryota > Metazoa > Arthropoda > Insecta > Diptera > Drosophilidae > Drosophila > Drosophila mayri. Next base: position 5,419 of record VNJN01007606.1, read on the forward strand.
CAGCCCTTTTCGTCCTCGATCCCCTTCGATGTCTTCTGGGCTTGCCGCAGGCGCCACGAAAGCCAAACTCAGACGCTGCTACTCTAGCTGCTGATGAGTAGTTGCCTGGCATTGCATCGCCATCGTCATCGCTCTTGGCTATTAACTTGCTCAAATATTGGCTTAGGCAGCCGCGATGCACTAGACGCTAAAAACAGCAAACATGGCCAACACAAAGCAAACAACGGTTGGTGCTTTTAACACACAAAAATGAGGAAAAAAAGAAGTATAGAATGGTTGGCAATATGTCCTTTGGACAACAACATGACTTTATATAAAGGCGATGGCAGCTTGAAAGGAACAACTGTTCTTTAGTGGCAGTAAACTTTTTCCACAAATTTCATCCTTCGCTTTTTTCGGTTAATTTAAACATTGCATATTCCATTCATTCAGTCCCCAAATGGAGAAACATAAAATCATGTCTCATTTAAGCTCAGTAAGAACCTAATTTGTAAATTAAGTACTCTTAAATGTCTTATTTCACTCTGCTCAATTAAGGGCCCCCTAAAAAATACTTTTCAAAATATTTAAAGCGGGCCTTGCGCACAATTGCAAATAATAAAGCAGCACCCAGAGCCTTCTTTATGAGGGCAGCCCCGACAAAACAAATTTAGCCATAACTCCTAATGCTTACCCATGACCTAGACGAAATTACATTGAAATATATGAAGACTTTCTCCTTTAGCCTTTTTGGCGCCTTGCAAAGCGAACTGTGGCCCCAGGGGGGAGGGGAGGAGACCTTTGTGCGCTGATTCCAAAAACCCTTTTTAATTAACTCGCACAAACTCGCGAACAAACCGCTCGGCGCTCGCGAGTCACAAAGTAATAGCATTCGGTGTCGAGGCCAAAACGCGTTTGCCGCCCATTTTTATTTGGCGTTACCAGGGGCAGAATGAAAGAAAGACCTGGCTCGAGCAGATATTTCCCGCAGTCCCGGTTGCCCTCCAGTTTTTTGCCAGACATTTTTGAGTTTGTTTTTCCGGAGGCTCCCCGCGCCCCCTCGCGCTCCTTCCCCCTCAGCTTTACAAATTGTATTTCAACGGTTTCGCGCTTCATTAAAATTGCTGTTAAAATAACACACGCACACGCAGCGGTGGGGTAAGGGAGGCGGAAACCCTTGCACAAGGACGCATAGGAATAGCTGAAGATACTCGCATGTAAACGCTTAGAAAAATTTTGGTTTATTAAATATTTTTTAAAAATTAAATATCTCAATCAAACTGCTAAAGAACATATTAAATAAATCAACTGATGGAACACTGAACATTTAATGACAAATTTTTAATGGAAAAACAAAGCTTTTAGTTTTACAAAATTCAAAATATATAAAGAAATTATATATAAAATTCCGCCTTGAATATCTATACTCTTCCAATATTCCTTAGCCCTATTAATAGACCTAAAAATCCTTCCTAGCTTTCTCTCAGTGCCTCTGTGTGTGTTTTTGTATTTGTGGCAGCTGACAAGGCTTACAATATGATTTTGTGGTTCTGTTCATTTTTTGTACTCGTGCCGTGCTTGTTGCCCTTGTTGTGCTGTGAGTTAAAAAAAATTGCTAGTCCTCCCCCTCACCACTCCCTATATAAACACAACATTCAACGCACTCAAACTGGCACGCGTGGTAGCAAGTTAACCCATGAGTTGGAGAGGTTCCTCTTTTCTTTCGTTCGAGTCCTTTGAATCAAGGCAGTGAGTGCGGTTTCCTCTAGCTGTGTGAAGTTTATACACAGAGTTTATTTAACTACAAAACACAAGCAAATATACCGCAACTTTCCAAAGTTTTGGATAGTTTCAAAGAAAGTTAAGCAAATTAAATGGAAGCAATGGGACTGGGCTTGAAGTCATCAGATTGAATCGAATAAAACTTCTAACGAAACACCATCTTAATCTAAAATGTAATCATTGGGATTGATTTTGGGATAAAGTTCTGTAATTGGATTGCATTGATCCGGGAAAATAAATACATGCAAAGGGAGAACTAAGCGGGAAGGCTTGTCAGTTAAGATTATCTCAGAATCAAATACTTTTTAAATACTTTATTTATATCTTGATCAATTTTCTTATTAATTTTACATTTACAGCGGTAATGTTTGATTTTAATTCAGATTAAGATCCATTATTTGGTCAAGGATTAGCAGTTTTTGGGACTTTATGACACCGCATGCCTTAACCTTTGTCTCGTGGGTTTTGGTCCCCTAAAGATACCCGCCAGCTAAAGTGCCACTAACTCTCACACCTCGACACCCAGAAGGGTTAAAGTGGGCCAATTTTTTTTAGCGGTTTTTCTTTTTTCTTATATTTTTTTTGCTGCCTTTCGAGGCCATAGGCGTTTTTATTTTCGTTTCGTTTTCAATGTTTATTTATTTTATGGCCCTTTTTTTCTGCTGAAGTTTCAAATTTGAAACAAAAGATGAAGATTAAACGAACAAAGAATACCTATTACTTAGTTTATAAAGGGAAAACCCTACTTGTTGGCGGCAACTTATATTTTGAAGAATAAATATTATTAATTTTGAGATTTTTAAAAGCTTGGAAAAACCCTAAAATATCTCTCAAATTCTACAAGTTTATAAAGGTTCCTATACACCTCTCTTCCTCATGAATACCCCACAAAAACAACAGCGAAACGAACAAAAAGAAACCAAAAATGTTTTCCCAATTTCGAGGCCCCAACAGACACAGGCTCCAGCTCGATGAACGCCCTGACTGAGTGACAACGGCAGCGGTGGAGAGACACAGAGGGAGACAGAGAGGGGAAACTGGGGTTAAGAGTTCGGTGGATGATTGGGCGGAAGACGGAAATTCGGGTCTGGCCGAGTATATTAAAAGCCAGAAAGTTAATGAAGCGTTAGGCGGCGCAGACGAAGCCGCAATAAAGCGGTCCAAACATAAAACAGCAAAAGAGCAGGAAATTTATTTATTACTTTGCTATTTCCGCCCAACACTCGCCCCCAACTTGGCTATTTAAACAAAAAATAAATAAAAGTAAAAACAAAAAGCAAGCCAGAAGCATTTCAAGTAGCCACTTCAACGTTTTTCCAGCTCCTTCTGTTAGGACACGCGCAGCTGTTGATTTTAAATTGTTGTCCTCCTTGTTGGCTGCGGTTTTGTCAGCTTTTCCCGCTTTTCCCGCACTGTTGCTTGTTCTTGTCTTTTGTGAGAGTGAGGGGGAAGGTGTGTGGGTGTGTGTGTGGCGGGAGAAGTCGCTTTGAGCCATTGTCTTTGGCACTTGCCTCTAAGCGGCTACTTGAGCAGTGAAACTGGCACGAGCATTTGCATTTCACTCCTGCTTTCCACTCTCAACTTGTACTGTTTTTTCCGCCTTTTTGTATATATATTTGTCTCGGTTTTGGCTTTTCTTTTTGTTGCTGCAGCAAATGCCGCAGAATGCTTGTCAGCAATTTGTCATCCTCCCCATCCTCAACTCACTTTTTGTTCCGCTTTCAAGGTGCAGGACAATGGGACATTTTCTTTTAGTATCCTGGCGGGAAGTTGAATTGAATTGCAATTGAAATCAAGTTGATATCGAAGTTTATTTGGCTATTGAAGGAATTTGAATTGGCTTGAAATCATTTTTTAATATATTTTCAACTATTAACTAAATGAGTTTTTAATGAAATCCCCTTAAATATAACACCATGAAATTGAATAGCAGGAAATCAACATTCATTCATTCATCTTTGAGCCTTTGATGCCTCATGCCTGATGCCGCTGCCCACTTTATTTATTGACTGTTAAACTTTTCATTAGCCATTTCGCTTAATTCGCACACAATGGCATGGGGATTGAAGGCAACGGGCAGAAGAAGCTCGGAAAATCCCAACAATGGCTGAGGGAAAAATGGCAGCGGAAACACGCAGTGGCAGCGGCAACAACAAAGACACCAACACGAAGGCAAACACAAGCACAAACGCAAACACAAACACAAACAAAACAACCAGCAGCACTAAGTATAATGTATTTGTGTTGAAAGGCACAACCACACAGTGCCAACTTTATTGCCCGTGCTCGTGTGTGTGCGTATTTCAAAGATACAATCAGTGCGCAATTGCCTGCGTTGATGAGCAGCAGGATTTGGGAGTTGTCCCTATCCAGGAGCCGAACGATTCCCATACAATATATATATGCTGGGCTCTTGGCTCCCAAAATCCCAGCTCCCTGTTCGCTTTTTTTATGACAAAAAATGCCGCGTAATCACAATGATAATCATGGCACATCCCCACGCGTAGCACACACACGCTATTCCAAAGAGAGCTGACGAAATATATATATAATTCCTATTATGATTTGGCTGAATAAAAAGAAAAACGCTTTTCATGTTGGTCATGATTGTGAATTTATTTCAAGTAAAAAGCCTGAGATTTTTTGGGGGGTACTTGATTTCAAATCTTTATCTTTAAATTATTTACGAAAATAAATAAAATATTTACTGTTCAGTTAAAACTAGTAACAACAATATTAAAATATGCTTCAATTTCAAAGCAATTATCAAAATCAAAGTTACATTCGACATACTGAACATCAATTAGACCCTCATTACACTTAATTGATACCGAATCATTGTGGGTTTTCCATATAAATTGCCTTAATTTGTAAAGGGAATTGTGAGTCCTTTACAGCATTTTCACTCAAAACAATTTGGCCATTACATTTGTGCAGCAAATGCACTTGGTTGCTCATCAAAGTTTAATTATTAAGAGGTTTGTATCCCAGGAAAACTTTGCATTTAGCCAGCAGACAACAGAACTAAAATTCCTAATTGCAAGACACATTTAAGACAAGTTAACACACAACTCTTAGACCATTCTCAAGCCACATATTTATTAAATATCAAAGGTAAGTCAATCTCATTCTAAGCTAAGCCAGACAACAATTCGCATTTCTGTATCAGAACTTAACCTGCTTTCCCGCTCCGTTGAGCCGCAATGAAGCATTTTAAGCGCATTTTCTTGGCGCTTTCACTTTAAGGCGACAAAAACCCTCTCTCGCTCTGTCTTGGTTTGAATGTAAAACTTGGGGAAAATAGCAAACAACTTGGAGCAATGTAACATATTCTATTTAATGCTCACACGAACAATGCCTGTGTGAGTGAGTCTGTGTGCATGTATTATTTGTGCTAAAAACGTCGGCGAGCCTGACAGCGTGATGCCAGTCAGGCAAGCTATGCCCGCATAAGTATGCTACAGCAGTGTGTGTAGTCTGGAAGGATGCAGACACACACTCACACACACCAGCAGCTAAGGCTTAAACAAGCATTCGAGTAGTGTGACATATTACAACAGACCTCGCCCCATGTCCTGCCTCCTCTATACAACATACATACATATATAGTCTTTATTGCAGTCCACAGAACTTTAAGCAAAGAACTAAAACCGGAGCTCTCACTCTTTCCCCTCATCCATTTAGATGGCAAAAGTCGCCGCTGAGCAGGATTTCTAGATATTGTGCACAACCAAAGTCGGATTTGTAACTAAACGCTGAAAAAAAATCAGGAAGGTGGCTTGAATATATATAATTTCTTTTACTAATTGCTATATTTCTTCAGTAATTTTATTTAGAAGAAATGGTGTAAAAATTACCAATACATTATTTTCTATGACTGTATTGATGTTCCCCAGACAACTATTAGAAAACAATTTACTTGCAGTGCACCACCCACAAGCCGCTCATGACGCCACATTCAAGTGATTCTTTCTATGCCACAATATATTTTATTTTTCCACAGAAATGTGTCAATTTAATGGCCTTTGGCTGGATTTGAAAACCCCACCCAACGTAATGTAAAAATATATTTTCCGCAAATAACTTGGCAGTTTCTCTTGTTGTTTCATTCTCTTTTTTGTGGTCAGTGTTGCGGTTTGAAAAATAAAAAAGGGAAAACCAAAAGCTAGATAGAATTTATACTTTGATGATGCAATTGCAATTGCGTTGTTAATTTTACAAAGTGCGGTTAACCGAGCGGCCAAAATATGTTGGCAGCAATAAAATTAACTCGCTTTGTGAGTGCTGCCCCAAAAAAAATGGCTTAACATTTGTTTTAAATGTAATTGGAATATTGTAAGGAAAAAATTCAGCGAAATTCGGATTTATTATGTTGTTCATTTTCATTAAGCCCCAAACTAAAAATCCCGAGAAGAGCAACCAAAGAATATCCTGGGGATTTTACCCTTAATCGCCCCTCTCACATTGCCCATTAACGAAATCATAAATTATTAACTAGGCACGAAAATCTGCAGCTGGATAAATGCTCTCAGCCAGAAAAGTGCGCTCAAGCAGACGAGGACCCAAGTCGCGGGAGGCTTTCATGTATCCCGAAAAAAGGACTCACACACACACACACACGCGACAACGATGATGATGGTGATGATGATGATGGGCCCGATGACGATGCCGATAATGGAGCTTACAACTCAAAGCCAGAGCCCAGTTATTTACATGAAACTCAGGCTAAAGCTGAGCCATAGAAAGACAAGAGTCAACATTTCCTGTCGTAGCACAAATTCTGAACAGTGTTTTCTAGTTCTATTTTATTTATTTTTTTGTTGTATTTCTTTCTTCCAGTTTTGGCACGAATAACAGGCAGCGTATCGCTTTCATTGTTTTGCCAGGCGTAATCACAACAATGCCCAAAATAATGGCGGAAATACATTGAACTTTCCTGGCTCAATATCCTGTCCAAAACAAAAAAAAAAAAATACTGTATCGATGGCCCAAGAGAGCTCCGAAAATAGGGCACATCATGAGTGTGAGTGTGTCTATGACTACACAAATATGGAGAATATATTAAATCAACAGGATGTGCTACGTGATTTGGCAATGGCCAAGATAAATACAAACAAAAGCTGCCTTGGTTCTATGAAAATTTGGAAGCTTCACTTGAGTTGGATATATATTTTTATGAAATGGAAAAATATAACAAAGTGCAGCCAGCATTGTTATTATTTTCCTTTTTCTATTTGCATCTAAATACAAACTTTATTTTGGTTGAAAATTAAATAGAGACGTTATTTCATTTTTGGGAAAATTAATCCAAACGAATTTCGGTGTTTTTTCAACTATAAATGCAATTGCAATATTTTATCTTAGACTTTGTATACAATTTAATTAAAATTTAATATGCAAATGAATGCACATATATCTTGCTTTTGTTTTATAACATGGCGAGTTTTTTACTCAATTATAATTTAAGCAAAATATATATTTTGCTCTAATCATAATCTAAATGAATTTATGCAATGACTAAACTCATCTACAGGATTATGTTGGAAATGAAATGTTTTTATAAATTACGTTTTGCAAGCTTAAAAAATCAATTAAATTCCTAATTGCTTATTAGTTGTGAGTACATTAAATTAATAAAATATAATTTAAATTTTATAGTTAAATGTAAACTCACCTTATTCCGCCCACATTTAGTATAATCCGATTTTCGCCATCCATGTTGCATGCAACAGTTGGGGCAACAGCAGCCGCATGCCAAAGTAATTCTTTGTTGGCTCGCAAACAAATCGAACAAAAACTTCGACACCCTTTGACTGGCTTTCAAGAATTGTAACCTTTGAATTTAAACTAAAATCACAAACACATACTCTCTACACACACCCCGACAGACAGACTGCTACTCGCGGTTCACACGGCGTATGAGCAATTTGAGGCCTGAGTGCGATGCTTTCTAATTAGACTTTTGGGGGGCACAGGTTGCACTTCCTTTTTCCGGCTGCTCTTCTTCTTCGTCGGCTCTCACAGTTGAGTTTGTTCTGCACTTGCATTTGGCGGCTTTGGGTTTATGGTTTTAGCTCTGCACATCTCCCCCGCCATCATCGTCCCTCTTGCCTCCTGTGGCCCTCGGCGCTTCGTTTGTCCTTTGACTGCAAATAAAAAGGGAAAAAATGGTTGTCAAGGACCTTAGCAGAGTAATGTGCATGCCGAGATTGGGTTAATATCTGTGCAGCAATGCCTTGTATGCCCCAAAGTTATATGTATGCTTTTGCATATACACATTTTATATGCAAATACTTCAGACATAATCCCAGCAGCGCCAAAGTGCGCCATCTAGGAAACTATTTTCCTTTGACAAACGCAAAATTAATTAGATATTTTTCGTTGGAGAAATTTTCTGAAGAATGTGCTCATGGCAAAAGTTACCCAAGTTGAACCATAATTGGAATTTTAGTTTTCTCTTAAGCAACTTGGTTTAAATGTACAAGGATTTTCCTTGAATTACTCTACTTTCAAGGTCTGCAGTTCAATTTAATAGGCAGTGAAAGTAGGTCAACATTTAAATAACTCAACTAGGCTTAGATTTTATTTTAATCTGCAAATAAAATAAATTATTAATTCGAGCAAAATTCCTAGTTGGAATTTATATTAGAAAGCTAGAAATATGAAGATATTTTTGATGAAAAATAATAAATGCCTCGAGTGAGAAGAATTTATTAGCACAATTACTTATTCCAAGCAGCAGAAATTTGATAACAAAACCTCTTTTGGAATGCTTAAAATGCGACTAAAAATACATCTTAAAATGGAAGACGCAACTCATCATTTCACTTTGTCAAATCAAAATGTAAGCAGAAGCAGCTGAAAAGATACAAACAAAATGAAAGAAATAACGCATACGCCACGTTAGCCCCGACAGGCAATGGAGGCAAATTCGCCATAGTAGGAATAAAGAGGAAAATACAAAAAGGAAAGTGAAAAGTGAAAGTTAAGCCAAGGAAAATGTTGTGCCTCATCACTGCGGCAGTTTTATGGCCCGAAATTGTGGCCACGAATGGAGACAGGCTTGCATTGGGAATTTGTACAAATATATATATATATATCAGGGTGTAGGTCGTAATAATACACTGAGACAGTAGAAGTAGATTAAAATTTGCAAACTATAGTTATTAAACTTTACGTTATGTAAACTATGATTTTAAATTTTATTATTATATAAAATAGAGCAAATTGGTTAAAAAATATTATATTATTATTATTTAAAAGAATAAAAAGTATAGTTTATTTCCAGAAGTTAATTATTAAATCTAATCACATTTTAATTCCAAAAAGTTCTTCTCCGTGTCCCATTTTTTTTATATGTATTTTAGTCGCCTTTGGCTGAGTATGCAAATTTTTTACTTGGCCGCACTTTAGCATAGCCTGCGACAGGACTTGCAAGGAAGGAAGGAAGCAGGGAGTATGCCGGGGCCATGTGTTCCCTGTCAAAATGACAAAATGTTGGTTAAGTGCGACGAGCTCACAAAAGTCAGGGAAGCGAGAGAAAGAAAAGTGAGAAACCCTAACGCAAAACTGGAGACTGGAGAGAGCAGAGAACAGAGGTAGTGACAAGACCACTCCACCGATCTACTGACTGAGTGACTGACTATATAAAAAGGACACTCGACAGCAAATACGCCTGGCTTGGCTGGCAAACTTTCGCAGTCGGAATGAGATTCCGAGTGAGCAGCTGAGGCAGCATCAAGTGCGTCATCAATCTCGGCGGCGTTTAGAGGGACTTTCCATTCATTAAGTGGCTGCCGCATGCCGCATGCCGCCTACCGCCAGCCGCCACCGAGGAGGATTGACAGGAGCAGTTGGGGAGCAGGTCCTCATCGCTGAGTGCTTTCAGTTCGCGCTTTGTCTTTGGGCTTTAGCCTCCATTTCTCCTGCAGCAGCACTCCTCCTCCAGCTGCACCGCCTGTTAGTGGCACTTCCCAGTCGCTGGCATCCTCCTCAGGGACACGACTCCCCGAAATCAATCAGCTGCTCACTGAGGCCCGCCATGTTCGAGGACGGGTCCTATCAGGTCCTTTGCTCGTCTCTCCCATGGAGCCTTGTGGGAAAATGTGTGTGTGCAAAAGTGAATAATAAGTTCTTGCCAATTTTGTATTGTGATGGAAGTGATTTGTTTAACTGCCTTCGAGGGATGTCAACTTAGAAGGAAGATTCATGTGGATAAATGTTTAAATTTTTGGGGAATTTTCAATGAAAATTTATCAAAAAGTAAGTAAAATAGGACTCTTAGGTTAAATCCTCTAAAATTTACATTTATTATCTCACTTCAGACTTATTAATAGTAATTTTCCCGTAACTATAAATAACTGACCCGAATAAATGGGAATGCACGAAACCATTTTAATTGTATTAACGCAACGTCACTCATACGCCACATTAACCAAACTGGTTAAAGCAAACCCTATGGAAAGCAAAGTGAAAAATCCAACTAAAATGGCGCAATGAAAATGGACGCACAGATAATGTCGACTTCGAGTCAGAATTCGAATCGAAATGCGGGGTAGGAAAGTGGGGAAAGTCCGAAACAATGCCGGCCCGCAGTCCGATCGAAAAGAGGAAAACTTTTACTAAAAAAAAAACTATGGCCAAAACTAAACAGAAAAAGTTTTGGGTCAAACAAAACGTTTCCCCTTCGCTGCTGCGAAATAATGTGCAAATGAAGAGTGCATACAAACACACACACAGTGACCCATAAATCGAGTTGCGTTTTCCTTGTAAATTAGGGATGCCAGGATGCAAGGATGCTGGAGCAAGAGGAGACCGGCACAACCGTTGATGATGGCGAAAATCAATGGCCAGGAAGTGTGCTCCTCCTTGGGCGTCGCGGGGAAGGCACTGCCAGCAAGGTCATTCCCGCCGCCATTGTCCAATTGTCCGGAGCGGAAACAACCGGAGCCAAAGGGCGGGACCGGGCTGGGCAGGGAAGTTGCCGGCACAGCACAAGGTTCGGCGGAAAACAGAGGATGTCATTTTCCTGCCTGTCATCGGAAAAATACAAACAAAAAGTTAAAGAAAATTGGGAGGTTCGATCTATTAAATATGTTAAAGGTTTAAAGAGTTAACGAAGTGTTTTAAGGTCTATATAAAATATTTTTGTAATAAATCTAATGAATTTATAATTTTTAAAATATAAATTATGGAAGTGAAATAACTTTCATTTCAAAAAGCAAAGCAAAATATGCAATTCTTCCTTATTTATTTTAATAATACAATTTAAAATACAGCCAACGAGATTATTGATTTTCATCTTCATTTTAGTATCAGAAAATAGCAGAAGTGCTCAACACAACAACCCACATCTGACTTGCTCGCTTACAGGCAAAATCCAGGCAAATGACAAAACATTGCATCTTCTGATTTCATCTTTGTTGTTTGCTGCGACTGCCAGCCATGAAAATGCATTATTTATCAACTTCGGAGAGAAAAGTTCCTGACGCGAAATTCGGTAGGAAAAGTTTTGTAAACTCGAACGACAAAATATGAAAATCAAATGGGACAGCCGAAGCCAGCTTGGGGATAGTTGAGTTTGAACAAAAAACTTTTCTATTAATAATGTTGGAATATTTTAGGGAATTGTAACGACAAACAATGGATTATGTGCAGCCACTAAAATTTGCATTGTGATGCCTTCCAACTATTCATACATGTGCATATTTGGAAATACATATTTTCCTTAGAAACCAGGACTACATCTGCATCTTGAATGCCTTTTTAATGGATAGAAATATAGGACAATAAGTCGACCAAGAAACTCGGACGCTGTCCGAAGCAATAAAAGGGAGCATCAATAATCCGACACTGGGGCAAAAAAGAGCATTGGTCCATGATAATAGAAAGGAATCCATAATTCCCTTGTCTGGCCAGCCCCTCACAAAACATCCTTAAGGACGAGGGAAAGGACCCGGCGTAATCGCAAAAACATTGGCAAAGGCAAAAGGCGACTCAGCAAATGGGGCGCCTAAGTATATTTTCCGGGGCGGTGCGAGGAATTCGTGAAAAATCGAATTATGAATACGCCGAGAATAACACAAGAAAAAAAAAGGCTGAGGAAAAGGAAAACTGGAGAGGGTGGCAGCGTCATGTAGCGCATTCGAAATCATTGGCCTGTACCGAATGGGATTATCCCTGGCATGTTTGTTGTTCTTCTTGCTTTTAGCCCGAAAATATGATTACTATTTGGCAGCAGCTTCAACTTTATGGCTGGCAACAATACGCCCACACCCACCATGGCAGGCAGGACCGGCGGAGGCGTGGCTGGACACACTCCTCCAGCCGGGTATTAAATAATAGACCATAAGAAATTGAATTGTAATTTATGCCATTTATTACTCCTCCCAAGAAAAGCGAAGAAATATATATATATATGTCTGATAAATGCATAAATCATTAGGGGACAGAAAAAAATCAAAGAGGATGTTTTTAAAGTAGCAAACGTTTTTTGAATACTTAAACGTTTAGACCAGAAACTTTTAATTAATAAGAAATATTAAATAAGGAATTATTTTTTGATTGAGAATAAATTATCGGAAAAATTTAATATATTTGGGCATAAAAAAGTTATAAAAATGTATTTGAAATATATTTAAATTTAAAAAAAAATTATCTAAACAATGTCACTGTTTTAAGGAAATTTAGTTTTATGTAGAAATTCAATGCCAAATTGCATTTCTGAGAAAAATCATCAACTGTTCTTAACCATCATAAATTATTTAAAGATCCTTTACAATCAATAAAGAAAACCCCTCTTAAATTGCAAATCAAAAACCCATTATGAACAATTTAAGCCACACGCAAAGTTATGACAAATGTTTCAATTGAAGAACACTTTTTGCAACAATTTTCCCCCATGAAAATTCAGTTGTAAAACACAGTCCAGGCCACTCTCATCGATAAGTGCTTTCAAAAACACACAAAAAAAAAGAAAATAAAACTAACTAGGGAAAGGAAATCCTAGCATAAAGATTTATTATCGACATCCGCAGCAGCTGTCAGCACAGAGTGGGATTTATGTTTTCCTTTTGATTTCCCCTCTCGCCTCGCTCAGCCACCAGTTGGCCACTGGAAAACCCATCGCATCAGTCAACTCTCATTGGCAGTGTTTTCATTTTTGCGTAACTTTTGGAAAATCTCTTCAACTGCCTGGGAGTTGTTCAACAGAAAGGCCCTGAATGAGGGGTGTGTATGTGTGTACACTATACACTATATATACTATAACTTATTTTAGTGCTTGCTTTTTGCAACAACAACAACAAAAATAACAACAAGCTCCCTTTTGGCCGCCAGCCTTGGTTATTCCTTGTTGAATGCAAAACGCAGAACTGTAAAATGTTTCCCTTTTTTGTGTTTGACATGTAAAAGTATTTGAACTATACCAGCCCAAGTGGAGGGAGCTGTCTGGGAAACTATTTTCTTTTCATTTCCCCACTGCACTGGCGTAGCACTTATGATATATAATGGAACATGGATTTCACGTAAATAATGTGAGTTGCAATATGCACAGGATCTCGGCATCATTTTCCCCTTTCCCATGGCTGCATCTTGGCACGCTCAGGAATATTGAAATATATTTCATTCCATTCCGCATCGGACTCGCCATTTGCTCGTGTGGCAAGAGCTTAGTACCTGCTTTGCGCCCATCCCTGCAGCAAGTGGCCTTTAATTAAAAGCAAACATGTTTGCCAGCAAACCCAAGGCAAACACATACTGGCAGGCCCGTTCACCCATGGCAGTACATTTTATTTGCCATAAAGTAAATGTTTTACGAACTTAAATTACATTTTTTGGGGGGAATTTTCCAGACCATGCACCACGTGTGTTTGCATCACGTGCAGAGTTTTCCCAGCTTGAATAATTTTCTTTCTGTCGAATCCCATGTATTTGATTTTGTTAAATTGTTTACACAAGTGCGCTGCTTGTGTTGGGTTGTAAAACATATTGTTTTGTTAAAAAGTGTGGGCTGGATTTTGTGTTAAGGTTTTTGCTAAACTCAATTTCCAGGTTTAATTGTTTAGGTAACCTTTGAAAAATTAATTAAAAAATAATGTTTATGTAACGCCTTTTTAAATTAATTTGTATTTAAATAATTTGATAACATAAATAAGATAACATAATTTGATGCTGGTAAAACTTGTTAAAAGTAATGGCTAAATGATATATTCTATATAAATCATTTTAAAACTTATTAAAAGAAAAAAAATAATAATAAATAATAGTTAAATGAGCCTTAATTTAATTCAACTATACAATGCATTCCCATTAAAACATTATTTTCTTCTTGAAGCCTGTCTCCTGTCTAACCTTGTTATAGTTTTCACAAAGTTTCCGAACAGTTGGCACATGACAGTATTGTTTGCTTATTTGTCACGTTTTTCCCACACCCGTGGAAGCAGGTGGCACTACTTTTTGCGTAACTCCCCCAGAAATGATCTGCGACATGATTGCTGCATGTCGCTCGCTATCAACCCCTATCATTTCCTGGCACACTGGGAGTTCTTATCATTGGGGCCGACATTAAGTCATGCGGAATGGCAATCAGCCAGGCAGCCATCCAGCCAGCGGCATCGATGAGATCACGGACCACATGACAAATGTGCCGCGAAGTTGGATGCACATTCCTTCGGCCGACAAGGCGTCCACATACTTAAATACGTGATGACGTCAATGGTGGCGGGCTGTTTAATTAAATTCTTTAAAGTATTTTTCATGCACTTAATTATGTCAACGACAGAGGGATGGAGGGAATGGAAAAATGCAGCAAGGCCGTCGACGCCATTAAGCGCAGCTTCCGCAAGGAAAATGGGTGAGAGAAAGGAGTGGGAATGCGCCGGAAAGTAGGCTACACAAGTCAGTAGGTCACAGACATGAAAGCAGCTGTTGTCGATGACAGGCCCCTCCTCCTCCTCCTCCTCCTCCTGGCTCCACCCCTCTGCGTTTTCCGATGCCTGTGGGTCCTAAAGCCATACCAGAACCCTCTCACACCATCCTATCCCAATCCCATTCCCACTTGAAGGGGGGAGGAGTCCCCGTTGATGGCTGACTGTCCCCGCAGGGCAGCCGAAGGAAACATTTTTCCTAGCCACTCCGCGCTGGCATTTTCTTCGGAATTTTATTGCGAATGCTTTTGGGCTCATTTTGCTAACCGCCTTTCGCCTGCCATCCTGCCAAAGTTCACCTTTAGTGGCATTTTTTTAACAACGCCAGAGTTTGTCCAATATCTTGCGTTGACTCAACCTGTCAGCTAGAGGCAATCGCGAGCTGTGGGAACTTTCTCATTTCGGCAACTTTATCCCATTTTTATCAATAAAGGGCTTGAAAGTTTCTGCGGTTTCAGCGAAACCTTCAGGATTTACTTTTAGCATAAATTAATGAGCGAAACTTGGTAGCATTTTTAAGCCAAAGTTGTTTCCCCCCAAAGTTAT
The DNA here is from genome assembly GCA_008042485.1 of Drosophila mayri. NCBI lineage: Eukaryota > Metazoa > Arthropoda > Insecta > Diptera > Drosophilidae > Drosophila > Drosophila mayri. The sequence goes on from VNJN01007606.1 coordinate 20,652, forward strand.
TAATATGCCGGTAAATGGCCTAAGAAAACTAAACTAATTTGTGGGGAAAACCTAAGTATTTTTTAAAGACTGAATGTATTAATAATAGGAAATTGATTGAATGCATTTTAAATAATGTTAAAAACATCATTATCATCTCGTTAATTTTCCTTCATTTGCTTATTGATTTATGCAATTTTTCAGTAAAGCCAGTAATGTAATTTCCATTTTCATAATAAATTATAAAAGCCAAAAATGTAGTAAATTGAGTGACAATCGGAGCTCTGCAGCCTGAAAACTTAATGGACTTTGTCAGTTGTAATTAAAATTATTAAACACGAAAATTGTTAGTAGGAAAACATATTTAGAAAACCATTAAATAACCCCAAATATTGCAATTGAAACTAAAAGAGTCAAGAATATATATAAATAAAATTACCTATTTCTTGTTAGATTTTCTTAGAATTTTAAACCAGAAACCTCAACTGTTCTCAAACAAAGCAAAGCAACCCCTTTCTGGCTCGTTATTAACCCTTCAATTAGAAGTTTATTTGTTCGCAAGCCATTTTCCAATTTAAGCATAAATTATTCATATTGCGTATACGCCCCATTGGCAACACTTGAACTGGCACACGGCTGGAGCAAAACGGTGGTTCGATAAAGCAAAATTACATGGCAGTGTGGACGACGACAATGACAATTGCGAAATTATAAAGCAGGCGAAAAGCCATTAAAGGACATACCATTCCCAGTGTTGCCATTCTCTGGCGAAATGAGTCCTCGTCCTGGTCGTCGTCGTCCTTCTCACTCCAATCCTGCTTGTCTGCTGCATTAAGCTCACGACGTGCAATAATCTGAACAATTGTAGTTTATGCCTTAATTTCTGTTTGCGTACATGTTTTACGGCCACATTTCCGTTCCCGCCCCGCCCCTTGTTCGGTCGCCTTAATTACATTTCTCGTGTCTGCTCCACTCTTTCGTGGTTGTCTCCTGCTTTGTTTTATAACTTTTTTCAGTCATTTTCCCCCATCCTTGGATGACTGTCTCTGACGTCTGCTCTACACAGGGAAAATATGTTTATTTTAAAACAAAGAAGAAAACTGTTTGAATCGGAGAATGTTCAGGAGATTCGTCTTTGATTTCATAAAATTGTACTGGAAAATTATGACATAAAAGTTTTATATTAAATAAAGAATCCCACGTCTTTCTAAGGAGCCCATTCTTTGCTGTGTAAGGATGCCACCGCCTTGAATGTGATTTTACGAGTAAGTCAGTAGTTAAGTAGTCCTGGCTTTTGTGTTGTTGCTGCTTTCTCTGGCAGCGCCTCATAACTCAATTACAAAGCATAACGGATTTTCATTGCTCGCACGAATCTCGCATAAAAGCGAAAAACTTTGATAAATGTGGGGAGAGTTAACTGACATTTCTTGGCGGCTTTTTACAGCTCTTTTTTGTTCGGCACTTGCGACTATTTTGTGTTTATGTTTATTGGTCGTGGTGTCAGTCACCGTCTGTTTGTGCCTGTGTTGTGTGTGTGGAAGGTCCACATAAAATGTCACCAATGTTGACAGTAAACAAAAAAGTTTTTCGGCACTGCAAAAGTGTCTCCCAAATGTATCGTGGGCATAGGGCCAATCTGAAAGGACCATAAATTAAACCTTTTTGCCTCTGGCCAACACACAGCAGAAAACTAAAGTAAAATAAAGAAAGAAGAAAGCAAGGGATAGTAAAATGAAAGCTAAGAGAATGAAAGATTTTCAGCTGAGACCCAAAAGCCGAAACAAAAAATCCATATTTTAAAGTCAAGTGCATTAAATTGAACAACTTTAGTGAGTTTAAAATCAAGTTCAAGGCTTTTTAAAATAAAGAACAATTAAATTATAATTAAAAATATATTTTTCTTGACCTCATGCACATTTTTTGGCTTAAAGAATTATATTTTAAATAAGATTAAAGTAGATCTCTGAGAAAACAAATCTATTCCCACATCAGATAAATTCAAGTCTTAATAATTATTCAAAATTATTTGTTTTGTTCTTCATTAGTTTACGTGTTCCTATAATTTATATTTGATATTCAATTTAATTTATTTGGGAAATTATCCCATATATGATCATGATATTAGCTTGTCTCTATCCTTCACTTATAATTTTGTTAGCTAATTCTTTATTAAAGAACCTTTTAATTTTCAGCCTTGTTTCTACAAACTTATTCTGCGAATTCCGGAAAATATTCCCTTGCTCCTTTTCCTGAACATATTTCATCTCCCGCTAATTTCTATTTTCCCATAACTAGCACACGACAGATGCCATTACTATAGATTATCTCCGCATCGAGCATTGGGGACATCGGAGACCAAAATAAATTGAAGTCGGCACAAAGGGCCACCTACATTTTGGCTGATTTATTTTATGGCTCCCTGGGCAGTGGGAAAGCCAGAAACAGCAGCGACAGAGGGCCAAATCAAGGGACACCATTAAAGTTCGCAACCGGAACCCAAAACGGAGTTACAAAGTATTCAGAAAAAAAAGGAAACACAAACTAGACAACTTACCTTCAAAAAGTACGGGTCGGTGCCTTAATCCTTTAGGCAAACTTTCGTTATAAAAAAAAACTGAAACCAAAACCGGCAGCAGATTTGTCACTTTTTCTATCGTATTTATTTTTTTCTCGGAAATACTTTTGGCCGCACTTTAACACTTGGCAAGACGGGAGGACCTGTTAGTCCGCCCAAGGACACTCACTCACACGGCACAAGCCCTATATAGGCCCACTGGCATATTGGCACATCCTCAACATTCCACGAGATCCATATCCGTCCGAGTTGCCACATTAACCATTAGCCATTAGCCAGGTCCGAATCCGATTCCGATGCCCTTCCGAAGCTCTTCCAGCAGGTTCCTGCCGCACGCACGTCCACAAGCGAACTGAAAGCTGAACGCAGCGCGCAGCCTGCCAAAAGGACATGCCGTAGTGGCCCCTCGTGTCCTGTGAGTTCGGGGAGCCCGGAGCACTTCGGCTGCCACAGGATGCTGCCGGATGAAGTTGCCGAAGGACCAAGAGCGGAGCTTTGCCTCTCAATCTCTGGCATCTGTGGTGAATAAAATTCGGCCAAAGCACTGGAAATAATTTTGGGAACGAAAATAATTGTTAAATAAATTTAATAACATTTTAAAATTGATTTAAAAATATTTTAGAGAATGTTAATTAATTTATTATTAAAGTTTTTATATCTAACAAATATTTTATTGAGATGTAATTCATCTTTTGTATATTTTACAATAAATAATAACAATTTCTCAAATGGTATACATATAAATCATCTTTTAAATATATTTCAATTCAATTTACAAGTAAATTTAATGTATTCCAAACAGTCAATTTTAAAATACCCATAAAGTTACATTTTTATATGTCCCAAACTGCAATTTATTAAAATTTGAGTTTTATAAGCAAACACAACGTTTAAAATTGCCATAAAATATAAGAGAAAAATATCTGTAGCGTTCAATAACCTTTTGCACAATCAAGCTGAAATATCTCAGCTCCAAAAATATTAATTAATATTCTATTTAACCGCAGTGCCAATATCAAGTAGCAATCAGTTGGAATTCAAATGGCAATCTTGACAAAAATCCAGTTTCCTCATCAAGTCAACTACATTCCAATAATAGTTGAGGCTCTTATTAAAAAACGAAGAAAAAGGCAATCAAAACGAACAAGCGAGCAGCGAAGTGAGGCTGCTGCTCAGCAACTAGTTAAAATTAAAATATCAATGCAAATATGCTGCGGCTGACAGTTTTTAATAAATGCACAGATAGATCTCAGCAGATGCCGGTGGGGTGGGTTCTTCTCCTCCAATCGAGAAAAGGCGAAAAGTTCTAATCAAAAAACACGGAAGCGGGGCGGCAGCTTCTGAGGGGAGCTCTTAACATTCGACCAATCAAGGCAGATAAGCAGGTGAGATCTCTGTTAACCATGTATCGCTGTTAACATGGCCAACAGCAGCGACAAGTGCGGGTTAATTAAGGCATCAAAATGTAGCTCTTTCTCGTACGAACGATGTGACTCTCTTAGGGGAGTCACGAGAGCAATTCATTTAAATATAAAAATATATGAAAATTGAATAGAAAAAATTTAAACAATTGAAAATAAAAGATGTCTACTTTATTGCAAAAATATTTATAATCTAATAAAACTCAAATTTAAGCAACATTTAATTTTAAAGCTCTTTTAATATTTGAAATTTAATTTCTTATGATCTAGCCACAAAGATCTAGGTTATATGTAGCCTATAAAATAAGTTATATAATTATTTAATTAATTCTTAAATTTGTTTACTAAGCATGAAATGAATTTAGTAAAATGTCTATTAAAGTTTCAAGGACTCATATCTCCCCTATTCTTTTCCCTGAAATCTCCCACAAATTACATCTCAAACTCCCACTTTTGCTGGCTCTCTTAGACGATCGTATGGACGCGTTATCAGCTGCCGAAGCAGTCGAAACGATCGGGCCAAAAGGGTCGAGAGTCTCCGTCAGTGAACTGGGCTAAAAAATCACACTCGGTTTTAGCACGTTTTCTTCAACCGGCACCGCCGTTGGCTATCTTCAAAAGCGCCTTAGCTGCATGCGGCGCGAGTTAGTTGCGGTTTAAGCGGCGAGCGGTGCGCATCTGGCTAACAAAAACGCTCCAAAACGATCCCTTTTTGGCCAAGTTGTAAAGGACTTTGTCCCACGAGTGATTCGAACCCGGGCGAATTTCAAACCAGACCCTAATCTGGTCGGACGCCATAAAATTCGGCCGCGTCGGTGCTAAGCAAATAGTATTTTTGTGATATCATAATGCCCAGCCGGAGTCGTGTGATAAGTGAATAAGCTCACCTGGGATAAAGCCGAGAGAGCGGGAACTGAGTAACACAATTCACGTATGTCATAAATGTTTTAACTGTGGATCCATAAACATTTTATAAACAGAAACTTTGATATAACTAAAAACAGTCCCGACAGTGAAGATAATTGTGGCGAAATCAAGCTTTGATATATTAAATTATTGAATTATAGTTATTATTAAAATTAGTGAAGATCTGAAGACTTTAAGACTTTAAGGATATTTGGAAAATACTTGAGCCTTGTTACCATGATTTTTTTGATTTTTATATGAATGGTATAATAATTTTAAATAATTCAAACCAAAAGCAATATAAATTCCATTGCAGTAGCCTTAGCAAAATTTTTTTTAAATAAAATGATTTTAAGTGAAATATTAAATTCTTTTGTTAATATTATTATTTATTAATTTTTAAAATTTTAAATAAAAAATCTATAATAATATAATTCAATGTTGATCTTCTTTTAAAATACATTTATTTGGATGCAATTATTACCCATTTTGTATAATTTTCCATTAAAAATTCTACTCTAAAAAATTGATTTCAATCTTTAATTCATAAATAATGGTTATCTTGACACTTAAAATAGGACCCATAAATAATCATTAATTAGTTTGTATAATATTTCTAACAAAAACCACCTACAAACTCACGAAGCCACTCAAATACCTACCAACCTCAGCGCCAAGCACTTACAAACGGCCTTGACATTGAAAAAAAAGTCTCATAAATTGTTTTTTGTCTGGCCAACGAAAAATAATTGCTTCAGTCCATAGAGATTCTAATCGGCAACGAGAAAAATCCCTTACAATTAATCTCTGAAAAGCCTGATTCACAATTCATAAATTACTGTCGAATTTTTATGTTGTGTTTTTGTTTTTAGCCAAACATAAACAAATCTAAGAAATTGGTTTTGGTTTTCGTTCTCCGCATTGTTGCCTTTTTCCACGTCGGCACGTAACCCAAAGTTTGTTTTGATTTCGACTTCGGCTTTTGTGTTTGGTTTCTTTGTTTTGGTCTTTCGGTTTTGCGGCTGTAATGAAAAGCACATAACCACCACCTCTTGGAAGACTGGTTCTGGCCAAAAACCGGCTGACCGTGGCCAGCACTTGATGGCTTGGCCAGAACCGGGATGTGCTGTGTGTGTGTGTTGTGTCAGGGATTTCCCAAGGAGAAATCCAGAGAGGGAATCCCCAATTTGCCAATCGCAATGAAGAGCTCCAGCTCCGGCCCAGCGATAAGCCGCTTAAAAAATCTTCCATTCCATCTTCGCTTTTGGCCGTTTTTCTGCTACATTTTACTTTCCTCTCGGCCGCCTACCCCAACATCACAAACGTTCATATGCTGTGGCCAACAAAGAGATCAAAAATGCGGTCAAGCGGCATCAGCTAATTGTTGTCAAATAAATGGTCGAGCAGGGAAGATACTCGTTAAAAACGGTCTCAAATAAATCAAATTACTATAAACGAGCTCGATAATTATATGTAAAAACGTAAAGCGGAAAACACTTTAAGTATTATGCAACTTTTTTACGAACGTGTGATTTGGTAGTATGTACAAAAATAAATAAACACTCCACACACAAAATACCAAAAGGCAAAATGAATGTAAAAAACCAACTTTGCATAACAACAATTTCTGATTGATTGTCAGAGAAATTGGCCATTAAATCAAACAACAAATAAGATACAAAAAGGTAATTTGAAATGCTAAACACTCGAAACTCCACTAGAATAAGTTTTATTTAATTTGCAGCTCAAGTGGATAATTCAAACTATTTTTGAATAAAAAGTACAAAGAGTAACTATAAATAAATTATGAAAGGCATTAGAAATATACATACAATACCATTAAATTTGATATATTAAAATTTAGGGTTTTGTTTTGCTTTCTAATATTTTCTCAAGAATAAATTAATGTAAATTGTCCGAGGGGGAACTCCAGCTACTGTGGTCAGCCAAGAGGAACCGAAAGCCTACCCATCATGAGATCTATTTTATAGCTGAAAAAATATATATAAATATTCATTAGGTCACCGCAGAAGTAGATCTTTATTCGCTTGGAATTCACCTGGTGCCAATCTCAAGGGAATACCCTGCTGGGATTCCAATCAAATGTCTTGCCCTTATGGGAAATGAGTAAGTGAACCATCCACGTGACTCTGACACTGGAGAATCAAAGATGCATGTTAATTAAAGTGATTGTGTCAATAGGTATTAGGAAATTGACAAGCGCGTAGTCAAAACGTTTAGTCATGTCAGCAGAAAAAAAATAGCAAATCGTTTAAGATACCTAAAAGATGATGAGAATTAATTGTACCGCCAGTCTCTGAGCCCCAATTATGAAAAATCATTCACCTCTCAGCTGGCAAATATTTGAAAATTGATTAATTATGGGTGTCGTTATTAATTAATATTCTAGTTCCGCCTGGGAGCAAAAGTTTGTATTTAAAAATTGAATTTACCCACTAAATGCTTATATCTTTTTAATGAGTTTTCATTGAATTTGCGCTGCTTTTACGATGTTTTTCCCCAGACTTGAAATGAAGTGCCACGTAGGCGGGCACTTAATTCCTAATTAACGGAAGTGCGTTTAGGTCCTTGGGCCTCCAGGTACTCGCAGTTCATAAATCTTTAAGATGCTTTAAGTGTTGCCAAAATAAAATGGGAAGTCATGGGTACAAACAGAGGAATCTTTCTCAGGGAAATTTGTATACATAAATAAAAGAATATAGAATACTCTTTAAAGAAAGCAAAGAAATAAAGAAACTTGAAGAGAGAAGGTTAATATGAATGTAGGAAATGAAAGTGGGAAAGTTTTGCAAGTACAGAAATCATAAACACAACTTTAAATTCATATATTAATTTTAAATATATATATTTTTATACCCATAACAGACTTCTTTTACATTTCTTAATATTTAAGTTAAACTTTATAAATTATTAAATCCTTATACATATACTCAACTCAACCTCTTTGATTACTTCAATCAACCTTCTTCGGTAGGATAATTTTATCGTTGCCCGTAAAGTAACCTGATGTGTATGAAAAATGCCTAACGCAATTTCTTTCGTATTTTCCTCGGCGGCATAATTTCCCGGTTTTTTTTTATATTTTCTTTCCTGTTCATAATTTATGCGCTGTTTTCTTTATATGGCCCTGTCTGTGCCTCCGTGGAATCCGCCGGACTTTGGCTTTTGGACACTGGACGTGAGCAGCTGCCTCCGGCTGCCTGTATGTCTGTCTGTGTGTGCTTAAGGAACAGCGTGCTAATTAATTAAATTTGTACGTGCTATATACGTGTGTATGTGTGCGAGGGTGATGCGACTGTCTTGAGTTGCTGGCCATGTGCTGATAGGACCAAAAACACAAGCGCACACTCGCACGCACGAAAGGAAAGCCTGGCACCACGGAGCGTATGAGTGATATTTACAGGCAGGCCGTAAATCATACTTAACTTAATATACAATATATTCTCTCATATGTTTGCCCTTTTCGGCCATGTGCGTGCTTCTACCCTTCGGGGTGACGAGGTCAATAAAAGGATGCCAGGCCAATATAGGGTCAGAGGAGATTTCCATTGATTGAGTTTGGAATAGAGGCCCCAGGAATGAAATGAGCAATTTGTGTAATTGTTATTGTTAATATTGTTAATGGGAAATGAAGTTGATTAGGTGGAGAAACATAATTAATTAAAGGAAATTGCAAGGAATTGTCCTTAAATATATTTAATTATGTTCTTTTACATACAATTTTAATAATTAAATTTAAAGTAAAATATATTTGCTTAATTACAAGTTCTTTAAAAATGTTTTCTGAGTCTTTAGCCTTACTTACTAATTATATATTCAAAAAATTTCTTAACTTTGATTACAAATAGTTCATTTTATAAGCTCTTAAAGAGGTTTTTCTCGAATTAACGATCATTTTAGTTATACTTTGACTAAACTCCATTTTATATACCAATAATCCCGCTTTTCAAGGCTATTAGACTGCTAAGTAGCCTTGAACCAGAGCAAATTATTTATATTTCGAGTATTATATTTCATTATAACAAACAATTGGCACCTATAAAAATAATCCAACATTCTTAATGGCAGAACAACTCGTTTTATAAACAATCAACGAGACCATCTGCCAAGCCTCACAAATATACATAATTGGTACAATAAGAGCGAAGTGCCAATACAATTTGGGATTAAATGCTGCCATCAGCCAGCTGAATAAATACATATTTTAAGCATATAATAACCATATTAAGTGTAATTGAAGCTCTGGCCCCAACTTGTACTAATAATAATAGTCCATGTTCATTTTATTTTTCTCATTTGCAGGCAATTTGTGGCACAAAATCAACAACAACTTCCGCATAGCAATTCCATAATTCCCAAAAATATTCAATAATAAAAATCATTTCCAAACAAGAAGAAGAGAATTTCGGCGAGCAACAATCCGTATAAAAACAATAACCACAAATTGAATAGCGTAAGCCATAATTATGACCAAATGAGCCGCTGGCCCACAGCAACACCAACAATAAAATCTAAAATACGAGGAAGAACCAACAACAACCACGAAATGCGGCTTATTAACAGAAGATTAACAGCCACACAGCTGTTAACAGCTACCTTAGCAGTGCTGCTACAGTTTGTGGGTCATACAAGTGCAGCTCAAACTGTCAATCCATCGGCAGGTGAGGCATAGATTTAAATTCAATTTAATATAAGTTCTAATTGATAGAAATAATTTTTAAGCAGTTTTACCATAAGAAATATGATTTTTGTTTATTTAAATAATATTTTATTTCATTTTTAACTTACAGTTTAGGCTGAAATATTATAATAAAAATGTTTCTCCGTATATTCAGAACTAAATATAGAGGAAAACTGCTCAGTACATCAACTATACATTTTTAAAAACATCTTCAATCTGAAATATCAGTGTATAGCAAACAATACTACAGTCATTAGCGTAGAGAAGCTTCACTTGGCCAATTAAAAGGTCTTGACCTTGGCCAACATTAATGCCGGTGTTAAAAATTAGCACCGAGTAAAAATATACACCCGTACAGGTATCTTTCTTTAGACAATGTAAACGTGTATTGCCACTCACATGCGAAAATTGAAGTGTCTGTCCACCTGGCGGCATGTGAATTTGCGTAAGTCCGGCAAATAATCAGGCGAGTGCTTGGCTGATGGTTAAAACAAACGTTGGCGGCGGTAGGCAATCATAATAATGGCCATAACGAGCCAATAAACGATGCAGCCCACCGTTGAAAGCCGCTCGGACACCCATCCAGTCCCTGCCCCTCCGAAAAACAGTCAATAAACGCGGCCTTAATGCGTAACTGACAGACAGCCCGCCTAACGGAGCCGGCTATATGCTATACGTATGTACATACGTGCAGCTCGTCCCTCCTTCCATATATTATAATTTATATGCCAAACAGATGCTGACATCGCCCAGTCTCCCTTAAACAAAAAACAAGCAACGAGGAAAAACAAAAAGACATCCCAACCAGGATGAGCTTGAGGTCCCATATGCCAGTGGCTCATATTTCATTTCACGACAAAACTGTTGATTTGCTCATGAATAATGACTTTTCTTATTGATGTACTTTTAAAGTCTGCACTTGGTATGAGAAAATTCTTCAAAGCCTTCGGATTTTTTGTTTTAAACTTTGCTAAGTGATAAATTTAAATACTTCAAAGTTTTATTAACCTTTGTCTTCTAATTATATATCTCAATTAGGTAAAAATTACTGGGAATATTCTTATGTCAGGGATAAACTTTGAACATAAAAGAAGAACTTTTCTTAAATGAATTTAAACGTTTTAATGATAATTTTGTCTTAAATGTTTTGATAAACAACTGTATAATCTATCAAAAGCCCTGTAAATAGTTTTTTCACCTCCATTAATTTTTCTTTATAATTCTTTTATAAATACCTTTTTTCTCTTTAACGTTTTTAAAAATAATAATAATTTATAGATGGCTAAACTCCGTTTATTGGCTAATAATAATTTTTGATATTTTTTAATTACACGAAATGCTGTTGTTTTTCTTGGAAGCTAAACAAAAACATCTTATCAGCTTATCTGATTCTTAATCGCTTCGTGTCGATGGCTGTCGTAAAGGTAATTGTTTTTTAATGTGAGTGTATTTTTAGCAGTGATTTCCCAAAAGCAAGTAGTCAGGCGTTGCTGAATTTTCTTTTGATTCGTGCTGTTGATCACAAACTGCAAAATAAACTACTGAAATTATATAGTTGGCTCAGTTAAGTCACTTTCATGGTCAGTCGCATTTATGGGCCTAGTGAAGATTAGCCAGACACTTGAAAATCCCATAGATCCGATTGTGACATTGACAAAGGGCAATTATCGTTTACTAACTGGAAGAAGGGAAGTTAAAAAAACGGGTCAGTTCACCCAACTCGATCCGGATCTTGATGGCATTTTAATTAACATTCTAACGCCCCCTTGGCTCGGTTTTGTGTGCCCTAATTAACATACAAATGTCTACACCTGTCTTATTGCCCATGAGCAATCACAGTCTGATCAAATGGAGGCAAGGAATGTCAGGTTAAATTTATTAGATACAAACTGGTGAAGCAAGAAGATTTATCTGCAAATAAAATACATTAAATGTCGCCTGAAGCATAAGAATAAATTAAAAATATTAGTTCTACAGATTAGTTCTTATTTTATTATAGTAAAAACAAAAAACAATATTTACAAAAACTGGTTTGTACTAATTCTACAATTCTCACTTTCATTATAATTCACACATGTCGTCTATTCAACTGAATGATTCAGAATACGTTAATTCCAAATCACTCTCCGGGTTCAAGGCACCTGGAGCCAGGCTATTAACACCTGTAACGATCATTTATGAACTAATAATAGCACTCTGGAGTTCGCAGACATATAAGAGAATGCACAAGCGTGAACAATAATGCCATACATTCAATTAAATATGCTATAAATTGCGGAGTCGTCGCCGGCGCGTGATATTTCGCAAAAAAAAGAAATAAACAAAGACACCAACAATTGTTTTGGTCTCAAACTGTTTGTATTTGTCTTTTCTTTTCGGCCTTTTCTGTTTATGGCCACGTGAATTATATTTACCTTGGATTTAATGCCACTAAACAATTGTTTGTCAGTGCAAACAAGAACAAAGCCGAATAATTGCCAGAACAAAATTTTCCTTGAGGTGTCAGAGCTTTTGTTTAATAACCCAGTAAATCTAATTATGTTGACAAAAAGAAAGGATATAAACTTTCTTGTATAAGATGGTTGAAGGCTAAATTTAGTTGTGCTTGACCATAATTGCTAAAGATTAAAACAAGCTTTAATATTAGCAAAAATTACAAAAATAAATTATTTATAATATTAAGACAATTTTGAGTCGTTCCTAAACTGAGACTCCTTCAAACTTAAAATTCTCTGAGTTATTTTTAAAAATTTTTGATTATTTATCATACTCTTCAACACCAAATCTTTATAAAATTTATAAACAAACATTTTACAATTATTATTTCTAGAAAATACCATCTGTCTTTACCAGGAGCACAACACCACGTACCGCAAGGAGATAGGAGCTGTATGGTTTGCCGCTAAGGATCCTTGTTTGGTTTACACCTGTGCCGCAGGTGTGGCCAAGGATCCGCAGGCTCACATTGTGGTGACTCAGGTGGATTGCAATGAGTTTTACTGCGAAGTGGTAAGTAAATCTAAATATCTATAAATGTTTTTCTTTAAATAATAATTTTAATAAACAAATTAATTCCCGCTTCCCAAGGGCTCCGAACTGCGTAGTGCCGAAGGCAGCTGCTGTGGGGAATGTGTAAGGACCCACTGCCAGCATAACCACACCCTTTATGCCGTGGGCGAATCCTGGCACAATGATGCCGACTGCACTCTCCTCGAGTGTGGACGCCTGGAGAATGGGCAGATCATCATCAACACCTACAAAAGAACCTGTCAGCCATTGGCAGAAGACTGCCCTGCCTCGAGGCTGGAAAATAGGAATTGCTGTCCCTACTGTAGACCCCTGAAAACCTCGAGGATTGAAGATCTCCAGGAAAATGAAACTGAAACCTCGGATGATATATGGACAGCTGATTGGTATAGGCAGCATCCCTGCAACCGGGATTGCCAGGTGGGAGCTGAGCCCATGACCTGTCACTACACCTTCGTGGTGGAATGGTATCAGACCTTCTCGAAGGCCTGCTACGACTGCCCTCGAAACCTCACCGATTGCTCTCGGCCGCACTGCATCATGGGCGATGGCCTGGAGCGGAGCATCACTGTGGTTAATCGAATGATGCCGGGACCCTCGATTGAGGTCTGTGAGGGTGATCAGATTGTGGTGGATGTAAAGAACCATCTGCTAGGCGAGAGCACCTCCATCCACTGGCACGGACTGCACCAGAAGAAGACGCCCTACATGGACGGGGTGCCGCATATCACCCAGTGCCCGATTACTCCGCATGCCAGCTTCAGGTACTCCTTTCCTGCCGATCTCTCTGGCACACACTTTTGGCACTCGCACACCGGAATGCAGCGCGGAGATGGTGTCTTTGGAGCGTTGATCATCCGGAAACCCAAGGCAGCCGAGCCCCATGGCAACCTTTACGATTTCGACTTGAGTGAGCATGTGATGACTGTCCAGGATTGGATTCACGATACAGGTGCCAGCATATTCTCTTTCCACCATCACTCCCGGGGCGACAACAAGCCCCACAATCTGCTCGTCAACGGCAGGGGACGTTACTATAACCGCATTTGGGCGGAGGCCAAGCAGGTTCATCGCAGAACGGAGGAAAGGACGACGCAGCCCCTGGATCCTCTGCCCAAGTCACAGGTGGACTTTGTTCAGACTCTGCCGCGTCAAGCCCGTCTGGCCAAGAGCAACAGCACTAAACTCTTTCCCGTGCACTCGCGTCAGAAGAGGGGAAATCTCCAGGAGATTCCGCTGGAACTGGTCCCTCATCAGGTTTATAATGTCCGAAGGGGGTTCCGTTACCGCTTTAGGATTATAAATGCAGAGTACCTGAACTGCCCGATTGTGGTTTCCGTGGATGGTCACAACCTAACGGCTATAAACTCGGATGGCTTCGACATCGAGGCCATGGAGGTGGGCTCGATAGTAACCTATTCCGGGGAGCGCTTTGATTTTGTGCTGAATGCTAACATGGAGGTGGGGAACTATTGGATCCGCCTCAAGGGCTTGATGGATTGCAGCGAGGTCTTCACCTCCGCTTTCCAAGTGGCCATCCTGCGGTATGAGGGTGCTCCCGATGAAGAGCCCACGGCGGCATTAAGTTACGCCCACAAGGCCGAGGGCATTGAGCTGAATGTGATGAACCGTGGTCCTGGATATCCGGACACCAAGACTGTGGCCGAAATGAGGGCTCTGCCCATCTACGATCACGTGTCGGGGATCGATCACGATACTCTCAAGCCGGAGGCAGACTACAAGTTCTTTATCTACTATGATTTTTACACCAAAAACAATCCCGATTTCCATGACAAGGACCTGTATGCCATGGACATGGAGATGACGCAGCAAAACCGTCTTTATACACCCCAACTGAATCATATAACTTTGAAGTTTCCCGCAATGGCGCTGCTTCCCTCAAGAAGCCAACTAAAGGACTCGGACTTTTGCAATGAAACCAGTTTGGCGGATCAGGGCATCGACTGTCGAACGGAGTTCTGCAAGTGTCACCATGTCCTCCAAGTGCCTCTGGGTGCAGTCGTCGAGCTGATCATCGTGGACGAGGGTTTCCAGTACTATGCCAATCATCCTTTCCACTTGCACGGCAACGCCTTCAGGGTGATGGGATTGGAGCGACTAGGCGATAATGTTACCATTGAAATGGTGAGTTGATGTGACAGGATGAAGTCTTTAATCCTTAAAAATATGTTTTACCAAATCTATATTAATTACTTTCTAAATCTTTAACCTTTTCAAATATTTTACATCACTTTTTCTTAACTAAAATCAAATATAAATTTATTTTCAGATCAAACAACTCGATCAATTTAATTTACTCAAACGAAACCTCGTGAATCCTCCAGTAAAAGATACTGTAACCATACCCGATGGCGGATATACCATCATCAGATTTGAGGCCTCGAATCCCGGCTATTGGCTCTTTCACTGTCACATCGAGTTTCATGCTGAGATCGGCATGGCTTTGGTCTTCAAGGTGGGCAACGATGATCAAATGGTTCCGGTGCCCGAAAATTTTCCCACTTGTGGCGACTATAATCCGGATTTGAAATCGGATGGTGAAGTAACGCAAGATAATGGCAAGCCCACAACTGGAACTCCACCAAATACTGGAGGCGGCGGATCAGGATTGGAATTAAGTATAATATCTTTGATCGTTAGTCTCTTGCTGTTGATGTTCCATTGAGGTGGCGGAGGCCCCGTTGAGAAAGAGAGCACAACCCGAAACTTGCCAAATTAAAACTTAGAGATTATTTATTAAAGACAAGTGGAGAACCAGGAGATAATAAGGATTCGACAAGAAATTAGTGTTCTCTCGCATTTGTATATATATTCCATAGCATCATCTGTAGCCTAAACATCTGTGATTGTCTAAGAAAGCGTTTTTTTAATAAGCTCTTTGAAACCATAATAAATGTACGTTAATCTTTTATAAGAATATATAGAAAAGATGTTTTTGATTGGGATGTAAAGACATTGGAAATTTTTGCAATAATGTGTAAATAAATTAATAATATTTGAGCTACTGGAAAATTCCCAGGGATAAAGAGGTATTTGTTTTGTTATAAATTAAATAGTATCATTGTGTTAGCATAAGACAAGGGATTCCATCTTAAAATTTCTTTAAAAACAAATTCTGCATAAAATTATTGATGTGATATTAAAACCATCGCTATATATTCCTTAAAACTTTACCAAAAATGATGCAACATATTCTAAGTATTGCAGCATTTACCTGCAATTAAATTGTGCAATATTTTCTAATTAGGAACACATCGTCCAGATGATGATACATTGTGTCAGGTGGCGAGAGATAGGCTAAGCCAACGCCAACGCCCTCGGCTGCATCGATAGCGATCTTATCTGGTACCCACTGGCAACAGCTGGTGACGAACTTGTTGTCGTCTTTTCCAAGCTCTGAGGTATCAACGCCTCTGCAGGGACCTGATCTCCGACCCCCTGACCCTGGGCAACGATAGCCGAATTGATGGCGATGTTATTGCATTCCGTGCGGGGCAAAGTAATCTGGACAGATGCGCTGGCCATCTGGAGCTGGGCATCCGGGATATTATATAAGCGCAGTCACCAGCTGGAAATCAGTCAGACGGAGTCAGTCAGCCATTCCATTGCAATTCAAGTCCAAGTCCAAGTCAAAGACAATTAAAAGCCAATCAACATGTTCGACTGGACCGGTAAGAATGTCGTCTACGTAGGCAGCTTCAACGGCATCGGCTGGCAGATGATGATGCAGCTGATGCAGCAGGACATCAAGATGATGGGCATCATGCACCGCATGGAGAACGTCGAGATGATGAAGAAGCTGCAGGCCATTAATCCTTCTGTCAAGGTTATGTTCATGCAGATGAATCTCATGGACAAGGTGAGCATTGATCAGGCCATGAAGAAAATGGGCCAGATGATGGGCCATTTCGATGTGATGATCAATGCTGAGAATGTCCTGCTTGACAAGGATGTGGAGACGACGATGGGCATGAATCTGGTAATTGATATCAATTATTATTTATTTACTTTTGATACTTATTCCGCTTCTACCTTTCCTTTTAGACTGGCATGATCCATGCCACAATGATGGCCATGCCATATATGGACAAGACCCAGATGGGCATGGGTGGCATGGTGGTCAACATGGCTTCCGTCTATGGCCTGGAACCTTCACCCGCCTTTGCTGTCTACGCTGGTGCCATGCACGGCGTCCTCGGCTTCACCCGTTCCATGGGAGACAAGATGATCTACCAGAAGACCGGCGTAATGTTTATGGCCATGTGCCCGGGCCTTACCAACGGTGAAATGATGATGAACCTGCGCGACAACGTCACCTGGCATCACTCCGAGTCCATGGTGGAGGCCATGGAGAGTGCCAAGCGCCAGATGCCCGAGGAGGCTGCCATGCAAATGATCAAGGCCATGGAGATGATGAAGAATGGCAGCATGTGGATCATCAACATGGGACAACTGAAGGAGGTGATGCCCACGATGCACTGGCAGATGTAAAATGAGGCGAAGCAGCTTAACTAATAAAGAGTGCAATGATTGAGAGATAAAACATTATGGTCTTTTAAATAATTAATAATATTTCAAGCAATTCAGGAACCTCAGAAACTAAATAACTTATCCGACAGTAGGCTTTTATTAATACATCCGTGCTGTATGCCTCGTAGACTCACAATCATTCGTAGCTTTGTATAGAGCACACTGATTATCTTTCGATCTGAAAAAAACTAAAATAGTACAAAATTTTAATACTTTAGTACAACAAATTTTCTAGTTAAAATCGTACTTAATCTTATAACAATGCCGCTTAGAAAGGGTTCGTCGGATACAAAATCTAGTGATGCTTGCATCTATTGCGGCGATTATGTTCCGCCAACCAGTAAAACTTTGCTTTCGAAAAATCTTCCACCAAAATCCAAAATCAAATCTAAAAATGTTGCAAAAAAACCATTAAGCGCTAGGAACCCGAAACATAAGACGGTGGACAATAATAAGCCCAAGCCTTATCCGATCAAAGGCCGCCGGGCTGAAAAGCGAAAGCAAAGAAACCAAATGAAGGTGCCTATTACAGCCGGTAACAAGAGGTGTGTAGAGGCTCCTATCAGCGGACCAGGACAGGGGGACGACATCGTGATGAACTCTACACTTGGAGCCACGCCTATGGAGAGTGAACTCTCACTGAGAGCCACGCCTATGGAGAGTGAACTTTCCCTTATGCTTGGGGGAATCTATCTCGGGCTGATGCTACGTTATGAGCTTGATATGGATGCTGGGAAAGTATCACCAATCACTTGGGAACAATATCAGAAACTTAAAAATGCAATGCTATTCCCTTGTAATGCTGCACAGAAGACGCAAACCATGACTGAGAATCCAGAGAAGCAATCAAAACCTGATATTGCATTATCCGAAAAGCCTTCCCTCGAAGTACATGCTTCCGGTATTTCTGCAGTCATCGAAAGTCCACCTAAAAGTCGTGAAGTATTTCTAGGCTGGGGCTATCAGCCAGAAGTTCAAAACAAAGCCATAGAACAGACAGGTATCCATACTGCATCTCGGGCCTTGCAATTACCTATAATAAGTCAATCAAATCTGATTATAGAACGGGTCGAAGAGGCTGCTGCATCGAACCTTGGCGGTAATCTAATCTCAATTCAAGAGGATGATCCGACGATGAAACCAGAGGAGGACTCTGCCCAGAAATTGGATGTACGTCCTAATTCGAAAGAAAGCCAGATGCAATATGAAGACTGCCAGCCCCAATCCGCTGAAAAACATTAAATGAACAAATACATTTCTATAACAAATTTTTTGTATTTGTATTAAAATAGATAATAGATAATAGTTCAAAATCACAGCTTACTTGAATGTAGGTACTTTGTAAACAAACACAAATAACAATTAAATCAAGGTTGTAGCAAAACCTGAGATTGTCTTTTATCTGTTCAAAGATTCAGTCCATATAACAATCGTTCTCGTCCACCCTCTGTTTGAGCTTAGCAACGAAATCCTCCTCAGTATAGCTCGAGTTACTGGTAAAGAACTCATCCAAAACTTTTGCCTGGCACTGGCCCACCTCCAGGGCGGATCGCCAGTCTGCGACATTCACCGGTTCGAGCTGATTCTCTAGTGGAGCAAAAGCTGGCTTCACCGGGCACTCATAATGGAGGGAGTGAGCCCGCTCGCTCATTGAATTATGGATCACATGCCAGCACACAGCACACTCGAACTTTTCGAATAGGGTCTCGCCTATATGATATCGACGTGTAACTAGATTGAGAACCAGCCATTTATTTTCTATTTTTGATGTCAGTTTGTGGCTCCGATACGAATCGTACTCCGTTTTATTGTCTGCCAACTTTGTTAAATATTCGGCCAAGGCCCGAGGATTGGCGAAGTCGTTTACATAAATTGCAGACTTGTTATTCGGTTCCCAGTCCTGAAATATAATAATTTAAATAAATATAAAAGCATTATTTACTTATAAATTTAAAAAAGATCTCACTTTAATTGTGGGCGAGCCAAAGTATATGGGCACGACGCCCATGACCAAGGGGCGCCAGAACTTTTCAGTTATATAATCGGGACAGGCTGCATTCTCGATGGCAATCATATACTTGTAAGTGGACAGGAATTTCAAAAGCTCTGGCGAATACAGATTGTTCAGGTAATCCGTATTTAAACTGCAAATAGGATACCGTTGAAATTAAATGATTAATTAAATGGAATTATGGAATACCTTTTCGGTAGTTCCTTGTTCTTCAAGCAGGCGCCAAACGAATCAACCTGCATATATTTCATCAGCTCCTTCACATAATCCTCTCGTCCGGACATTGTATCACAATCGCTCTGCAGGAATACAATCGATGCCGACTTCGACTTTTCGCCAAACGGAATGGTATATTCAGGCGAGGTGAGAGATTGCTCGCTGGGCAGATATTGTGTGGTCAGCGGCATGTTGCTGTAGCGGCTAAACGTTGAAGTGAAGTCGAAATGACGCAGAAAGCCCAAGTGGGGCACGAAGGGCACATTCCTGGGCGATTCCTCGTGCAGTAAGGCCCAAATTTGCTGCTGGCCCCGTGGCAGCGGAAAGTCGTTGGTCTTCATGTCAGAACCGTAGAACAGAACGCCCTGTTTGGAGAGACGAAACAGGCTTAGCTTATATATACATAAATGATAAGGCGCCGCCGGATGCGGATAAGGGAAACAATTTACAAAGTACGAACCCGGGCCATCGACAGACGGCTCCTATGGTTGCTGATGCGGCATGTGTCGTCGCCGCACCGGCGTACCTCGTCGTAGTTGAAGGACATGGAACGCGACCACCAGAGCAGCTCTATGGGATCGCGGGGCTTTACGGTCGTATCGTAACTTGAGATCCGTTCAGAGCAGATGAAGAGCAATGCCAGCCAAAGGCAGCATATTACAGCCATTGCCACATAGCAACGTCGTTGCAGCCGCATGGCTGTGCTCCGAGTCACGAATAGTTTTTATATTATTAATATATTTCCTTGTTTTTATTTTAAATATTCGGCGCACTGCTTTTTGGGAACGGGGATTTTTTGTCAACAGCAGACAGCTGATTTCAGCTCTCAGTATTGGTAAGCGCCCGAACGAGCCACGATAACGATTTCGATTAAAATATCGACGTAAAAAAATAACATCGGCGTATCCCGTTCTTACAGCTGACCGAAGCAATAGAAATTAATTAATTAGTTAATTTCGTCTATTATTAATTACTGGAATTACGATTGTTATCATGGCCCGACACCTGTAAGCGCCCAGAAGGGCGACCAAAATGAAACATCTGCCGGCGACTATTAAATGCGGAAAGCAAACATCGACATAACACGTCAACAACACGTCGGGGTCGGCGAGCAAAACATACACGAAGAGGAGACCATACGGCGCGGGATTACGGGCCCAGAGCATGTGTAATGGCCACCACAAGATCCGCCGGAGATGCAACCCCTACCGCTGAGCCAACATCCGCTTTCAGGAAGCTCTCCACGGCCAGCGGCAGTGGGGTCGCACCAGGAGCGCCTAGCTGGCAGAGCTGTTACTACTGCACCCGGGAGCACTTTAAGACCGTCAGCGACTTTGTGAAGTGAGTAAGCGGGCAAAGCCATAAAAACATCTGCTCCCCGAGTGAGTGTGCTCCAAGTGGAGTCATATTGAGGGACAGGTTGAGGGCTGTACAAAGAATTTTCTGGACTTGATTATCAGAAAAGGTTTGCCGGTGTTTGGTGAACAGGTAGATTTAGCCAGGCAGCAGGTAAAAGCAGATGTATTTGTATTATTTGCATAAGTACAGTCGATGGGAATAAAACTGAAACATACTTCCTTAAATACAATTTAACAAACAACGAATTTAATAATTAATTATATTTCTTTTCCAGTCACCTACGAGCTCGGCACTGCACCCGAGAGGGCGGCTCTTTTGTGTGTCGGTATGGCTTCAATGGTGTTTGTGCCTCTCTTCCATTGGATGGAGTCTCTGACCGCGACTACGACGCTCATGTGGCCAAGTATCATGTAAATCAGCAGACACGCGAAATGCCACCGGAATGGGGAGTCTACTCGGCGGCCCAGAACCTGCCGGCCGTGCTGAACGATCCGTCTCGCGGCAAACAGAGCAATCTTTTTACCAAGAAGTGGGGCGAGCACTTTGTGGATCGGAGTCATGTGCCCGCCTCACCCCGCCTCCCAGACATTACGCATGCAGACTTTTCCGTATATCTGGGAAGCATAGGGAAGCGATACCGCTGGCACGAGCGTCGACAGCAGCAACTGGAGCGAGATAAGCCGCTGGAGAACGGAGGACAAGGCGCACTAGGATCAGGTGGCCAGATAACGCCCACGCACCTCGGCGTAGTGCCAGAGATCTTCCTGAAGTCGCAACTGCAGCTGCATCATCCGGCCACCTTTAAGCAGGTCTTTCCGAATTAC
The DNA here is from genome assembly GCA_008042485.1 of Drosophila mayri. Taxonomy (NCBI): domain Eukaryota; kingdom Metazoa; phylum Arthropoda; class Insecta; order Diptera; family Drosophilidae; genus Drosophila; species Drosophila mayri. The sequence goes on from VNJN01007606.1 coordinate 42,223, forward strand.
ATGCAGACATCCTCTTCCACGCCAGAAACACACCAGCAGACAGGCCGGCAGTTGCAGGAGCAACTGAGTCACTACCTGGACATGGTAGAGGTGAAGATCGCCCAGCAGGTTTCGCAGAAATCTGGCGCCTTCTTCCACGCCATGACCACGCAGCATGCCATTTTAGCCGAAATGGAGCAGGCGGCGGAGCAGGTGCGTCAGCTAAGAGCAGCGCTGGCCCAGCTGCACAGCCACTCGGTGGTGGACAGCTTCAAGGTGCTGCGCTACGCCCAGCGAAGGCAGCACTACAACTTAACGCTGGACAAACTCCGACTGATGGCCACTGTGCACAAGACGCAACCAATGTTGCAGCTTCTTCTGGGCACCCAGGACTATGTGGCTGCTCTGGACCTGATAGGAACCACCCAGGAGATCCTGTCCGCCGAATTGCTCGGCATTCACTGCTTCAAGCACTTGCCCATGCAGCTCAGCGAAATGGAGAAGTTGATCGACAAAATGCTTACCACGGAATTCGAACGCTACGCTGCCTCGGATTTAAATCGACCGCTCACGGATGCCCTCCGGGAAACGGATAGCGTTTGCGCTGAGGAGGACAAGCTCGTGGCCATTGTTATGGGCCTGCTGCGTAAGCAAAACTTCTCCTTTGTCCAGTCCTATCAGCAGGAAGCCATTGCCACTATAAGAGCCATCATCAAACAGCTGCTAATCGAGGTTTTGGCGCGCAGTGACAGCGACCAGGAGATCAGCCTAACGGGTCACGGGGAGCAGGCCTTGGAGCTCACCCTGCCCGAGTGGATTGCCCTTCTGCAGCGCTCCAGTCAAGCACTGGTTTCCATTCTCGAACGCATAAAGGCCGTGGTCGGCATCATGCAGCAAACTGCGGACGCCGCTGTGGGAGCTCAAGATGCTGTGAATCTGATAGATTCCGAGGCCTTTCTCAGCCCTGGACATCACGAGCAGTTGCATTCGCAGTTGCAGCAACTCCTCCAGGCTGTCTGCCATTACTGCCATGAGCGATGCGCCAACATTGTCTCTCCTCAGAGCTTGGAAAAGAGTTCGGCGAGCGAACAGGAGCTTATCCAGCTTTCGGAGATTGTGGAGCAGTTTGGCGAGACCACGAGAAGCATATGTGGAGTGGCCAGTGTGCCGCTCCAGTTGGCCTTAAAAGTTCAGGCGTCACGATACGCTCAAAGATTTCATTCGGAACGAAAGCAAAAGTTATCCTTACTTCTCGATCAGGAGCGTTGGCGACAGGTGGACATACCACACGAGTTTCAGCGGATTATTGAACGAATGGCTGCCGGGGATTACGCCAAGCCGGAGCTGGGCAACCTGATCAGCAGTGGCGGCGGCAATCCCGTACTTCTGGTGGATGGAAAGCAGCCGTACACCTTGGTCAGCGCTTCGTTGATGCTCATTAGGATGCTGTACGAGTACGGAGGCAGCGCCCAGCGGCTGCCACTGCTGGCCAGCTATCATGCCCGGAACGTAGTTGACCTCTTGAGATGCTTCAATTCACGCAGCTGTCAACTAATAATCGGAGCTGGGGCTATGCGAGTGGCTGGTCTGAAGACTATTACCAGCACCAATCTGGCACTAGTTTCCCGGGCACTCCAGCTGGTTCTGTGGCTGCTGCCCAAGCTCAAGGAGCACTTTCAGGCGATGAGTGGCTACGAAGCCATCGAAAGGGACTACCAGGGTCACATCAAGGAGATTGAGAACAAGATTCATGGCATTGTCTCTGAGCGGTTAGCGGCCCAACTGGATGCCTGGGAGGCGCGTCCGCCGATACCTTCCCAAACCTTCCGCCACATCTCTCGGCATCTGGTGAAACTGCACGAAGCCATCGCTGGAGTGTTGCCCGAGGCCCAGATCCACGAGATCTACGGCGTGGTTCACCGCAACTTTAAGGACAAGCTGCGGGAGCAGCTGCTGAAGCTGAATGTCAACAACAACGGAGGGCCCCAGCATGGAGTGGTCACCTCGGAGCTAACCTTCTACATGGAGACGCTGCGCACACTGAAAGCCCTGCCAGCCGACCAGCTGGACAACGGGATTCTGGAGGAGATATGGCTTTACTGAGCACAGCATTCCGGAATATTCCACATGTTTGTTATCTTTGTTTTATTTAAACGACTGTGACCTTGTGTCCATTTGCGTTTTTGTAGTCCATTTCGTATTTTTATTTTCCGCCCCATAGAGTAAAAGGAAAAGGAGCACCTTTTCCCCTCCGTTACGCACTTTTTAATACTTAAGCGTAAAGTCACTGAAACGGCTTATGATTAAAGAATAGTAAATAATCAAAAGTGGTTAATATTGTTGTAATTAATGGTGGGAAATATTATTTTCCTTATTATTAATATTTTTTCCAGTATTAATTTTTCCAGTTTTAGCACGAGAGTTAAAGGATAAATGAAATCAAGGGATGCACAACTTTAACCTTTTTAAATTAATTGATTTGGTTTTTGCTTAATTCTACAAGACATTAATGGTACAATTTTATTATTATAATCAATTAAAATATATATCAAAGTCCTATAATGTCTAAAACGTAGAACAATAAAGTGAATAAAAAACAATATTATTTGTTTTAAACCAAATTCAAATTATTCTAAGCATTTCCTTTTATTTAAAACATTGCCATTCACAGCGAACAACATTGACAGACCGCCAAAAGTTGCCATTGGCAACCGTTAAAAACGACAAACATTTAATTCCGGCTTTTCTTTTCACTTTTTTAATGCGATGCGCTTGCCGCAGATTTTTCACAACCTACACAAGCGTCTCCAAAAAATGTTTGAAAAGAATATCGAGGGAGGTGAGAGTGGCACGCCTAGCATCCAGGATATAGCCGGCCGGCTGGCGGAGGAACAGCAGCGATTGCGGCAACTGGAGGCCACCACGATGCCCAAGGAACGAACGCTGCTAATACTGGGTAGCAAATGTGTGGTGAGATCTAATGAATAATGTACAAAAATACAGTTTCTTTATTACCATAAATTTTCTGTATTTCCTTTTAGGGAAAAACCACGGCCATCAACAAATTCTTCGACCGTGAGGAGCACACAACGCGACCCACGCTGGCCCTTGAGTATAGCTTTGGTCGGAGAATCGGAAGTGGAAAGTCACCCCAGGTCATGAACGTGTGGGAGTTGGGCTCCCTGGACAATGCAGAGCAGCTGCTGGAGGTGCCCATGAGGACACATGGATTGCAGCAGTTGGCCGTCTTCATAATATTGGATCTCTCACAACCACAGCGTTTCTGGACTGATTTTGAGTGTGCCTACAAGGGATTGCGTGATACGGCTCAGAAAATGATGGAAAAGTTAACCCCTGACCTGAGGGAAATACTTGAGCAGCGAACCCTGCAGCGAGTGGGTCAGCAAAACAAGGAGGATCTGGGTAACCAGGACCCGCTACCCTTTCCCGTTGTGGTTGTGGGTGGAAAATATGATATCTTCGCTGGATTGGATCCCGCTGTTAAAAAGCACACCTGTCGTTGCCTACGATCCGTGACTCATTTGATCGGTGGCGCATTGCTTTTCTATTCTCAAAAGATACCCAAATTGGCCAAGGTTCTAAGGGACACTATCAGCCATATGGGATTCGGAAGTCCCGCCCATCCGTTTCGCTCCAATGTCACCGACTTCAATGAACCCCTTTGCATTTGGTTTGGAACGGACAGTTGGTCACAAATTGGAGACACGGGAGCCCAAAGTGTGGAGCGAATCGGGGCCACTTTCGGGGCGGATGTGCCCCAATTGCAGTTGGAAAAACAGAAGCTGCAGGAGACACCAGATCCTGCTAAGGATCCAGGATTCAAGGAGTCCCTTATCGATGAGATGCGAGCCCAAAAGAACGAAGAACTCGCTGGCATTATGAGGGATGTCCTCCTTCGGGGCAAGTTTGAGAGTGTCCCGAACTAAGCTGATTCAGGAAAAAGTATTATAAATAAATATTCAGTGTCCTTGTAATTATGTCTGTAAATCTTATATAAAACGTTGATCAACGTAAGCTCTGTCATTTCGGTTTGTGTTTTCACTGCTAAATCGGAAAAATGTCCCAGCCTGTGGCAGCTAAGGCTCGTGTTATTAAGATCCTGGGTCGCATTGGAGCCTGTGGCATCCTAACCGAAGTCCAGGTGCAGCCTCTCGATTTTCCCAAGATGCTATTTCGCCGGAGTGTCAAGGGACGTGTTCGCATTGGGGATATCATAGATTTTGTGGACACTGAATTGGCAGGACAGCCATCGTGCAGGAGTCATAGTAATTTTGGAGAAGTAGAATCGGCACTGAAAATGCACTTTCACGACACCAAAGGAAGTAGAACTGAGAAGTAAATTTGAACTCTGTAAAACCAAGCGATGAAATTGACTCAAGAATTTATAAATGAAATGGCAAATTATTTCAGTATATAAATTCATATTCACCGTTATTTACTAAATTATTTACTTAATTATTTTTTAAAATTGGCTATCCTTTTACATCAGTCGGGCAACACTCTGTGGGGCTTCTCAGCGGAGCACCAAAACCCACCCTTTCTCCAGCTGTCTCTCGCGCTCTCTTTTTGGGAGCTCGGGCTCCAAGCGGCGCCAACAGCAACGCTTCGTCGAGGTCGACTGTTTATGCCATTAAATTTATAAACTTTTAAAAACGTGAAATAAAAAGGCCCTTATTTATGCGTTAATTATGAATTTTTAGATAATAAATGGTACTTTTAATATGTTTGATTAATTTTTTATTTCTCAATAAAAACTATAGGTAAAAGGTAAAGTATTTTTGACATATTTTGACCAACACTTAGGCCATTACTATTTATTTGTAGTAAATTTGTATTTCCTTGTTGGTGTTGCCACTTAATGTTGACCAAGTGAAGTTGGTTGCACTTCTCCATTTCGCCTCATTAGGCCAAACTTCAAGTTTATTTTTCGAGTGCAAGTTTTTCCCATTTTCCCAAATTATTTACACGAATTGGTCTTGGCATGAACACAGTCCATAGTACGCGCTGCCTTCGTTTCGGTTTCGGATTCGGATTCGCTTTGAGCTCCAGCTCAGTTGCTGCCAACTGTTCTCGCGTGGCGGAGCTGTTTGCCGCGCTGCTTTCAGGCGGTCGTGTGTGTGTGTGTGTCTGTGGTGTGCGATTTGTTTGGTGCAAATCTTTTGGCATACAAAATAATAACTCCGTAGCACAAGTGGTACGAAACAATTATGAATAATAGCATTCCAGAAACATGTGCAGCACTTGGCCCTGAATCATTATTTTTGAATTGAAAGCTGCTCTCGATGGCAAAACTCTCCGGGAAACTTCGCTTCGTAAAGTTAGTAGCTGCTGCTGCTGTTGCTGTTGTTGGCGTTGTGTAATCAGTCCGAAACGGAGTTGCTGCTTTGTTTGTTTTTCTCGGCTTTATTTTGGGCCCCAACAACAACAATAATAATAACGAAGCCAAGTGCCAAGTACTGAAAAGATGTTTAAATTGCTTTGAGCTTGGGAGTTTTGTACAAAAAAAGCCTCAGAAAACGTCAAACTCCTCACACAAAAGCGAGAGCTCCAGTGAATTAGCACAGGTGAGTTGGAATAAATATTTCTCAGCCACAAACACACACATACAGTGTGCTCCAATTTCCGTACTCCTCTTTTGGTGCCACAATTTTGGGGGGTCAGAATAATAACAAGAACCAGCACAGCCCAAAACACCAAATTATTGATTTTCTTTTCAGAGGAGAGCCCCCGTTCTGGCGCCCGTTTCTTTTATTTTCCTGCGATTTTATTCCTTCACGTGAGCGTGTGTGAGTGAGTGTGCGTGTCAGCTGCGATTGTGTGTGAGCGGGTGGGTGTGGGGTTGTATTTAATCAAGAACAGCAATCGTTTTTCTGCAGCTCCGTCAGCTTACCTTTGGCTGAGCCGAACAGCCGCATTTGCATTTTGTCACATTGCCAAGGCAACGCCATATGGTCGCGCGATCTGATGCCCTCTCGGGATTAGTCGGGGCTATGTCGCCATCCCGGGGACCTTGTCGCGCTTGCCACTCGCTTCCTTCTTTCTTCTTCCTTTTCCGGTTTGAGATAGAGCTAATAACGAGTAGCGAGTGGCAATTAGCAGCATCGGAGATCCGGTTCACAGAGGTAGCTCCTCGCCGGTTAAGGGTCGGATTCGGAATATCACGAGCTGGCAGTAAATGTAATTTTGTTTAAAGAAAGTTAATATAGTAAACAATCCAATTTCCTTTTAGATTTTTAATGAAATTATTACCTCACAGAGAAACAGCAAACCGATTTTAAAAACATTTTCTACACATCTAGTATTCGTAATTATAAAAGTTGACATAATTAATTAGTAGTACTTGTTTAAAAGTAATTATAAGAGTATTTGAAACCTGACATTCCCTTGGCCTTGTTTCCCATTTCTTTTTTGTCGATTCCTAATTTTTTGCTTATTTTCTGGATGTTTATGTACATTGGACTTGCGACGCTTGCATTATTGGGATTTCTTCCTCGTTGATAGTCTGTTTGTTGTGGCGTTTTCATTACTGGCACGCGTTTATTTCGATTTCTCCGTTTTTTGTATCCTTTGACCCCCCTCATCGTTTTCTTAAGAAACACACAAAAAGCTGTACTGAATATTTCTGCAGAACTGCGATTTCATCGCTCCCATTGATGACATCAAAAGGCTGACTTAATTTGCCTTATTTGGATATGCCCACGTTTAGAATTTGAATCGAAAGAATGGCAACATTAATTGCCGCCAGCTCTTTTTGGCACCAACAATATCAAAGCAAAAAATCAGTAAAAAATGTAATTTTTTTTTTTTTGTTTATTGTATCTGAAACCGTGACCTCAGGGCGTGAAACCAAAACGTATTTAAGCTTCGTTAGTCGGTCGGTGGTTTTTTCTGCCTGATGATTAATCATAATAATATATATTAAGACCCCTAAGTCCATGCTGTCGGCATTGTCGGCGGTTGGTAACAGTATTATGTGCATTTTGGCATTGGTTACTTTCGAAAAGCCTTTCAGCAAATATGTACAATGACCTTACTTTATATAGTATATAAATCCATATTCATAAATACAGATAAAGCATGGCCAATGACTTGCACTCGAAAATGTTAATTGAACCATGAAAGAGTGTGTAAATTAGAACTTTACACATATACACATGCTAAAAAAGACGATAAATAATAAAAAAATCTGTTAATTAAAGCATGAAAACTGGAATTTTTAACAAAAAAATATAATAAAGATCGAGTGACAAATGGTGGTACGAAATAAAAGTGTGAAGCGAAGATCAAGCAACAATTTAATCAACTTTATGATCTCCATTTAAATAGCAAAAACAAATGGGAAAGCGATCAGTTCAGGGCGCAATCAACATTTATTATTAAATGTCAAATATAATTTAAGATGGCAATTTGTCGGAGGAGTGAAATATTACTCTTTTGTCTGCCTGGCAACTAAGATGCGGTTGGGGTAGGGTTTGGCATAGATAAAGATACAATTTGCATACAAACATTTCGCGGAAACTTTTAATTGGAACATTGCGGGGATTAGATAATGTCTCAGGGGATATCAAGATTAATCGATTCTGTTTTGTGAATATTTTGGCAAAGAATTGATATATATATTATGGTTGAAATATTAAGGAATAATATTTATAAATAAAAAAGTATGTTTGCTTCTTATGCCAGAATTATTTTTATTATTTCCATTCTTTTTAGGGTTTCTCATAAATAGTTTTACCAATATTATTACCTAATTCAATTATCTGTTTAATAAAATCATTGTGATAATAACCTAATTTATGCGTTTAATCAACGAGTAATCCCTTTATTTGCCATTTATTTCATTATGAAATTTAATCAATTTATTCCTGTTATCACACTGATAATCTGATAGTTGCCAGAAAATTAGTTAAGTCAGAGATAACTAAGTGATTTAATTAAGAAAATTAGTGTCATAAACTCCACAATATGTAACCAAATTAACTTAATTTAATCAAGTAACAATATTTCAATAAAACCTTTCTTATCAACACATAAATCATTCTCCCCTGCAACGATAAACAATGTCAATTGTTTTTGATAAAAACATAAAGAAACCCAAGTCAAGAGAATTAAAGAAAAGCTTGGGAAAGTGTTATTTTTTGATGGTTTGGCGTTTGATTTATTATCACTAACGAATACATCATATGGTGGGTGTGTGTTGCGACTCCAAAGCTGCAACTGTTTGTCTAAAAATTTATCAAGATTTCGACGACGTGGCTGGCATTGGAAGGAATCGGATGCACAGGCAACAAGCTTCTTTGTCATTGGGCATGGCTCGTAAATCTAATGGCAGCTGCGAGATACACAGATACATTCGCAGTGTGTGCATAAATATTACAGATGCGTCTTCGCACCACCACCAACCGCATGGCAAATGTCATCTGTCATTGGAAATGCAAAGGCTTGATGTCAAATGTCAGGCCAGGATAATGCAATATAATACCATTAACTGATTGATATGCTTGTTAGCGGAAAATTCAATTTTGGCTGACGATGTTGTATGCTTAATAATTTAAATTGTTGTATAAATATTTTAAGGAGAGATTTTGATATTATTTTCAAGAGTTCAACAGCAGTTGAATTTTTCCAACTTTTAGAGCTTAAAAAAGTTTTCGCAAGCTTGCAGTTGCATCCACTTTTTATAGCGGAAACTTAAAGTTACCTTTACATTAATTAACTACTCCCCAAGCATGACCAGACTGACCCTCGGGGATGCCCCTTACTAGGTTCCGGCTACGAAACAAAATAAAATCAGTGCCCTGGTGGAGTAAAAAAGGTAACCCAGTTGCCTGGAGCACAATGAACTGCCGTAGTCGAGAGAACGGGCGAGGAAATGGGAAGCGACTGCAGTCGCAGCTCACTGAAGCATCAAACGACCAGAAGGTGACTTAAAGCTGCTACCCGGAGCCTTGAATCAACAACTTCCGATTCCACTGCGCCCAGCAAATGCATTCTGTGTGCGTGCCGAACAGAAGAGCTAGAATGAGAACGGGTACTACGGCTACGGATACGAGTAAGAGTAAAAGTATCTGGCAGACTCAACATACAATCATTCATTCATTCGCCTTGCCTGCCATGGAGCGCCATGGTCATAAATGAGCAACCAAGCACGACAGCGATGCGGCATCAACTGGCATCCCACTTAGGGAGATGTGTATGTGGATATGCTCCACCTTCTTTCCCCATGCATCTCACCCATATTTTTATATATATATAATATATATATTTGACTATATGTGTTCGTGTCACCGTGGCTGCGTCGGTTGACAAACGTAAAGTGTGCATAACTCTTAGTAGAGCATGAAAAATTAACTTTAATTCGATTGTAGGCAGTTCCCAGATGGCCGTCCTTCTTCGGCTGTTGGGGTGCAGTTTCGTCAATTAATGTGCGATAATTAAATTGTGATATCAACTGAACAATTTACCAATTAATGCTGCAAAGAGTGGCTGACGATGATGAGCATGAAAGACTCGAGAAAGCTGGCAAGGGAGGACAAGGCATCAATTGTAAATTGAGTGAAATGCATTATGAAAATATATATAATTGTTTTATTGAGAGGTCTTTCATTTAACAGCTTTATTATGATTGAAATACTGGTGGAAAGTGTATTAAATATATGATGAATTTTGGGTACATTAATGCCATTAAATTTGTGGATCTTTAAAGTCTTAATAAGCTCGGATTGCCGAGTTGTAAGTTACTTTTGACCTTTTGCAACCTGACCTATGTCACTTCAAGTCCGTTGCCTTGGTTCTCACGGTATCCCTTCGTTCCGAGAAACTTGAACTCCACTTCCTTTCCTACTTCTCTACTTCTAGGGGTCCTCGTCCCTAGTCCGTGATCCAGCTAATGAGCAATTTAGCAGGAGCACTCATATACCCATCCGCCATCCTTTCGCTCTTCCAAAGAGGCAGCCAAGCGTTAAGGCAACTGTCTGGCGGGCAAGGATAATGCCACACAGACACTTGAGCCGGGGATGTGCTCAGGTCAAACGGCAGTTTATGTGCTAGGAACAGGATCTGTTCCCAAGCCTGGCTGGAAAATTTGCATGTATCGACGAGGATGTTAACAACAACCCCCGACGCCCAATCAAGGGGGGCGACTACACTTTTGGTGGTGACTGTTTATGCTTTATGAGCAATTAATATGTCAGTTAGCCGGCCGGACAGATTGATGGGGTTGTTGCCTCGAAAGCAGACCAGAGCAATTAGATTGCGAACTGTCACCGCCAGGCACGAACCGCTGCTGGCAGCAGCTCAACTTGGAAAGTTTTCCTTCGTTTTCCACAGCGGCTCGTGCTCGGCACGTTTTTGCATGATTTCCGGCGCACCCTCGCCGATTTTCTGTGGCGGACTCTGGGGTTAACAAGGACACTCCCAGCACTTGGAGAAATTAAGGGAAAATTATATTTCTAGATGGGAAAATGTCTTATTAAAGGAAACTTATTTAAACAAAATAATTCTGTTAAATATTCAAGGTGCTTAGGATATATTTTTGTATATTATTTGCTTTAATTTTTTTCACTGCTATAATTTATTTAATTTTTTATTTAAGGGTGATTTTTTTGTTCTCTGTGTGCCATTTTTAGGCCGCTCCGAGCGTGCGGCACATTATCCTTAAGCGTCGCTGCGGCAGGCGCTTGTCTTTATTTCCCAGCTACAAGTGTAAATGCTGAGAACAGCTTTTTTTCTCCTTGGGAGAAAGAGCAAAAGGAGTTTGAAGCCTTTACAGGAATGGGAACAGGAACCAGAGCTGGTCATGACGCGTGTTCTGTCCACAGTTCCCGTGGGAATTTCCCAGGATCGTGGGCGTGCGAAATGATTTGTGTGTCCATATCTGTGGCTTGACGGCTTTGGCGCGTGTTAATGTCAGCCAGGACTTAATTCTACTTTATTTACTCATTGGCTGTTGGGTGTCAATATTACATGTTTACCCTAGTAACATTAGATGACGTTAATCTACATTAAAGCATTTTATTTATTTATTTTTCTGGTAAAATAAAGCTATCCTTGAAACGCAAACTTTCTCTCAATTCAATCCTTTTATAAATTAAAATATAATTTGCATAACCACCAGTTCTCATTTCTCATATCTGACTTATTTCTTGGCCAACCGAATAAACAAACTTACCTCAACTTTATTCAGCCAATCAATTTCAATCAAAGTCTCCTTACCAACTCGTATCCTTGAGATACATTTAACTTTTGCGCCAGAAAGAGGGACAGGGACTGGGCCTGGGTTTCTTTACCCGCAAAAACCAATTCCAGAGATGAGAGAACGAAGCACAAACTCATAAGCCGACACCTACACGTTCTGTGTATCCAATCAACCTACAGGCGATATGAGAAAAAAATATATAGAATTTCAGCTGGGAAGAAGAACTTTAATGGACATCCGGCTTTTATTATGCTTGGTCTTATTATTATTGTTTTTCCACCTTCAAGGTGTGTGCTGATGACGTAGAAGAAGAAGAAGCACCTCAAGTGCAATTGAAAAAGCCAAAACCACAATAAAAAAATGTATACAAACGGCAACAAAAGCCACTGCGAATGTACTTTCGTAGCGTGTTGATATTTGCGTTGGCAAAGGAAACGACTTTTGGCTTGGGCTCAAAGGCAGCTGGAAAACGCGGAGGAAAATCCAGAAGACAGTGGTAGATATCGCCTTTGGCGGGGAGCACTCTCTGCCTCATTAAGCGCTTTGACGGTCTTTGGTTTATGGTTTCTAACTAGAAGATAGATTAACAATTGCACAACTGCAAATATATGTGTGTGTCGCCGGCTGTGGCGCCTTTTTTCTTGCTTCTATGTGGGTGTCGATTTTGGCGTGGTCTAAAACAAGTTTAGGCACTTTTACAGCCATCATTAATCTTGTGGCATGCCCCACCAGAACATAGAAGAACAATCAGCAGAGCCACGCCTCGAGGTGCCCGCCTTGGATACTGTTTTCTTTATTGATTCACCTTCCGGTGTCTTGAGAAACCCATTCTCCCACATAGAAGACATTATCCACATCCAACTGTCGAGTGTGCATTAAACAATTTTAAGTGTATATAAAAGAGGGGCCAGTTTTAAGCGAATATTTGATGAAATTTTCATTTAAAATTTGTAACTAAATATTATTTCTTATAGATTTTATATCTCCTTCCGATCTCTTAATGTCCCAAGTGTAAAGTTCCTCAGACTCTCCCGTCTCAAAATGCAAACAATTTGACATTCGCTTGGCAGTTTTTCCCCTTTCCAAGGAAAAGGTAGAGAAAGAAGGCAGAGTGGATGCCGGAGGAAAAAACTGAATTGCATTAATGCAATTTTAGCAGCTGAAGAGGAGACCAAGCAAGGGAAAAACTAAACGTGGCACGTTCCAATTGGTGTCCGCGGTCGTTGTCAGCAGCTATATCTGAGGGATACATCTGTGTCCGCATCTGCATCGGTTTTAGGGCTGAGCAAACTACAAAAAGTGAGAAATAATCAACTATAATATTTAATTCAAAGCAGAATGTATCAATAAAAGGCATAATTTTTTAGTAGAGTTTTGCAAATAAAATAAATTCACTTTAATATCATATAGAAATTATAGTATTTGCAGCAGAAAATATAAGAAAATATAGAAAATATCTTATTTACAGCAGAAAATATAAAAACACAAAATTTATTTTTAAGAATGGAAGATCTGCGAATTTTTTGCGTATATCTTTATATTTAAAACCGATGGAATTTCGTTTTCGTGAGAACTGAAACCCTAACAATAAATTTAAATAAAAATATTTAATTGATACTTCAATTCTTGAAAGATTAAATAATTATGAAGTAAGTTTTCTTTTTAATATACACACAATTTAATAAAATCTTTATTTAATAATATTTATATATCCATCCCTAATCGAACTGTGTGTCAGACATGAGAGGCTGACAGACGCACAGACCGACCTCAGACGACGAAGCCGGGAGTCCAATGGAATCATTCCCAATTGCCGGCACATGACTCCAGCGATTGCAGAAAAGCGCACAGAAATGGGAGGAGGAAGAGGAGTGTCTGCTAAAGAAATGCTGTAAAATGGAATTGCATTACACACACTTTAGGTGCCATTTGTATGTCAAGGGGGGGAGAAAAATGGATGGAAAATGATGCGCCAACAAATTGGATGCCTAACGGTTAAGCGAGAGCTGATCCATAATTGAGATATTTATAGTTATGGCCAAAGTATATAGAGTCTGAGGAACACTAAGCTAGAAATTCACTCTCGACCTAATAGAGGGAAAGTTGATCCGTTTGCTGTGGCAAAAAAACTGAGCTGCAAACAGCCAACTGGTTCCTAGCATTAATATTTAAAGCGCAACCTGAGGCCTTCAACATAGTTGGTAAACAATTAATTATGAAAATTAATTACAAGCTTCGCAAATTTCCAATAAAGTTACCCCAGATTTATCTCAGTTGAACCAGAAATTCCCCAGTACATAGCTTTGCCCTAGTTTCGCAGGCTTTATTAAATTGAATTCCTGTGAAATTCTGTTCAGTTCTCACGCCACTCACCCCTGCGCTATAATGCTGGTATTTATTATACTTTTTTTTACAGCAATCTCCTCTTTTTATTGCCTCTAATCCGTTAAATGCTTTATAATTGCATTTGCAACCTTATAGCAGGGACACTTGAAAATTCCGTTGGCATTGCGGGAAAAGTGGGAGGAGAGAGGGTTTTAAGGATGCCTTGGCAAAGGGGGCGGAATGAGGGTCACAGGGAGGCGTGCGCAACCCTTGGCTAATTGCTGGGGTGTGAAATGTGTGTGTGTTGGTTTGTGTGTGTGAGTATAATTTTAAGTACTCGGAAAACTGTCCACCCCTGTGAAAGGGGAACCCCTACAAATAAAATCCTCTGCGGGATATAAAATTGATAAAGAAGCGAGAGTAGCAATTGCCCAAAGTAAACCACTTTTTATCGCATTAGATAAACATTAGCGGAAATCTGCAAATACAAAAGTTTAATGGAAAGTAAACCACTTAATGAGATAAGATAATTCCAAAAGATTTAAGTACTTGAATGAATGCAGTATCATTTGTGTGGGATTTTTCTTTTAAATTATTGTATCTTCTTACTTGTGAATTTCGACTGTGAATTCTTGGGGGAGATTGTTATCCGAAGTTAAAATTAATTAAATATTAAATACCAGGTTAATAATTTTAAAGACTTTTATTTATTTTATTTCTTATTATTAGTATTATTTTTATTAAACCTTGTTTTTTAAAGCGCATTAACTATTGTCTAGCGACTTTAAGCTTGAGTTCATTCAACCGCAAGCCGAGCTTATGCCCCTAAAAAGCTCTTTCACCTGCCTTTCCAGCTTTTAAGCCTTCGAGGCACTCAATCTTTACGGCAGCGACGTCTCAAGATGCCACTCAGAGTTAGCAGTGCTCTTATATGAGCCCAATGCTAAAATACACACAGACACATCGGTCTTGGCCAACATTAGCTTGGCCATATGTGTGTATCTTGGGGCCATGTGCGGAGGCATTCATTCATGCACATGCAATTTTAAATTAAAAACAAATTGTGAACACGAGACCAAATGGAGGCGGGGAGAGACACATCATGACCCTAATGACTGTGGGAACTTTTTGCGTACGTCACTGACATTGCCAGCTGAGTGACCCTGTGTGTGTGTGCGTGTGTGGCTCTTAAGTTTGCTTTAAGAGAGGCTTGAACTCAAGTATTGCCAACTTGAAGAAAATGTTTGAATTATTTAACGGCCATTTTGGTTAGGATAGTTTGGCTTTAATTTATGAAAAATTACTAATCTTTGAAAAAATTTAATTAATTTTGTTGTTTTCTATTTTGAATTTTAGGTGTTGAAGCCACAACAACTATATAATAATTAAAGGGTAAGTTTAAAGCAGTTTTATAGAATTAAAAATAAAGAAAATATAGAGAAAGAGAGAAACAAGTGCCAAACAAAATAAATAAACCGAACAAATAACATTAATAATAACCGAAACCCAAATAAATGATACTTAAACATAATATTTAAATCAATTTAAATTTTACATAAATTTAAAATCACCCAAATATTAAATAAAATAATAAAAATTCTTTCAAAATTTTTGCTTCTTTAAATTTCCAGCAACATTTTGTAGCATACTTTTCTAGTGCCTTCAAAAATCCCTGTGATTTACGTTACATTTTCAATTTGTCGCCAAATTATTTCAATTATTGCCCAACAATTGATTTGTTAATCTTCTTGTCTCCGACTGGGAAATGGAAATCCCAAACAATTTACCCAACAATTTGTAATGGTAATTGGCTTCTTAATCGCAATTATAGACCCCCGATTGGCTTCAATTCGAGTGAATATATAGGATTGGATTACTCATGCTAAACCATTTGTGTGTATTTGAGTGTATTTGTTGTGGCCTTTTTGTTAACCTTTCATTGCAGCATTTTGCGCATTTTGATTGAAATTTTGATTAGGTTGCACATGTGGCACATTGTCTGTGCCCCCATCAGCCCCTCTCTTGACTCCCAGACGGACATTGATTTCTCAGCTTGTGGCCATTTCTACATTTCTCCACTTCCCTTTTACCTTTCATTGTCTGGGCCTTATCTATTGTCTGCTCATTCCAGCGGTGTTGGGAGTCATTCGTTAGCTGTGGGCGGTGGTTGGGTCTGTTGTAGGTGGGCGTGTCTGGGATAGGAGGTCCTCCATTCTCTATGCTATACCTGTCTTCATTGTGGTTTATCTGAAATTGTCGAGCAGTTTGCAGTTACAGCTTTAACACATTTAACTTGACACGCGAAGGGAATGCCAACCATAATGAGGAAGGTTAAAGAATGGGTTTGAATTTTAGGTTCCCTTTATTTTTAAATTTATCTAAATGCAGTTTGTATTATCAGATAGTGTTCTTAATTTCCCATGAATTCCATGAACTCTCAAATAAATCTTGGCATCATTTTAGACAGTTTTAAATGGGTTTCTAATGGTATCAGAGTTCTGCTTTTAGAAAAGCCTTTTCAAAGGTTAAGTTGCTTTCTTAAGCCAGTTAGTTAAACAAAAAATTTGATAAGAATTAGTTAAGATAGTTAAGCAGCCATTATATGTTTCTGTTCTCAGTGCAGCTGTGCTTTTTGCAGCGATTGCACCAATTTGTTTTTTCTGCATTTAAGCTGCGATAATGTTGGCGTGATTGGGAGCCATGTGTGGGCAGCAATGGTTTGCTCCAAATAGACTTGGTACCATTTTTTTTACTGCCACATTTAATGTTATACCTGGGTCTTAATCCAGGTAAAGCCGTTGCTGTATTGTAATTTTTCGCACGTTCCACAGAAAGAGAGAATGCAAAGACTCTTAGGTTCTCTTCAGTCATTTCCCTCACATACACACATATGAAAATGTATCTATGTGGCTTGACTTTATCTAATTCTCTCTTTTGGTGGAGACTTTCTCTTCGGGAGCAAACAACGACCTTGCCTCTTGTTCTTCAGCTCTCGCCTGGCGATCGATCATTTGCCATTGTTGTCACGGAATTTAGGTTGGGCAACTAATTCAAATCGATAAGCTCAATACGTTGATTAACGATTCCTGATTACTGGTTCAGTTAATCAGTTTTTTATTATTTCGTTTATTTTTTTTATTCTTTGTACGGTGACATTTCATAACCACTTGGTGCCCGATCGTATTCGCCTCAAGTTGACTTTGGTTCTAGGGTAACTCTCTTTAACGACTCTCTTCAGTCGTATAATCAATTCGCCAGATACTCGCTCTCCAATCTCCACCAACAAAAGATACTGGCAGCTGCAGAACCAACGAAACCAACTGGTTTTAGATACCCTTCAGTTATTCGAATGGGTAGTTTGATTTATGCAATCGTTTTGCCAAGTTTGGTATCGTAGCCTATACTTTGCAGCTAAAACAAACGATAATAATATATCATAAATGCTCATAGATATAAAGATACTTTGGTTAATTTTAAAATCTGTACAAATAAATCAAACACAACTAAAAATGTATATTTTTTGGATCAATTTATTCGTAAAAATATTTATAGAATTTCTTCTGAAATTCTTTTAAGCCTGACTTTCACTGGGTTCAAATGTATCTCATTGAAAAAGGTATCTCTCATATTGTAGGTACCTTTCTAAAGCTACTTAACAATTATTTTCATACCTTCGGCTTACTAATTATTTTTGGGAACACCTTAAATATTCGTTTGCCATTTCGGGGAATTTTCCAGCACGTGTTTTCTCCGAATTATCACAATCTAAGCCGAACCACAAATCCCTAAGCCACGCGTATCTCAGCAAAATCCGTATCTTTGAAGTTCAGCAGCGCATCTGGGATTCTACCTGAATCTAGATACAGTATCTCTCTCACATGCACTCCACGACATCCATAAGCTGCAGCCGACGCGTCGCAGTTTTATCATTGCCGTCACCATCGGCAACAACAAATGCCAGCCCGTACCTCTGAGCTGAGAAGCAGAGCGACGGCTTGATGTTGTTGGTAATAAACAAACACAAAGGAAATGAGCGAAGCCACAAACGTACAATTCCACTGAGGAAAAATAGGATTTTATGGGAATCTTAGACTCAAGAAAATGAAATGTACCATTTTTCAGATACATATTTTTATTATAATTTTTTATAGGCTTCCAGAATTGTTTGTTGATGATCTGCATTAAGCAGTTGTGCTTTCCAGAATGCATACTTTGGAAGTACAGGGTGTATCTTTGAGATATTAAAACGATCCTATAAGATCCTATAGCTTGCAGAAAATAAGTCAAATTAGTAAGGCAAATGTTGAGATTGTACAAAATATAATTCCTTTAAAAATGAATTTATTTGTTTACATTTCTGTAATTAAAAGATAAATGTATCTATGTATTTATGGATTATATAGATCTTATCCGCACAGATACAATTTATAACTTATTTCAAAATACAAAAAAGGGGTTTCCTCTGCTGATTTTGGATATCTCTTATTTCCAAATTAAAAGATACAAGTTTTTCCACAGTGGACACACACACACCCTCAGCAACAGCTGTCGCTCTTTTCCGCTCAGCTCGGAGCAGTCGGCGCTGAGCGAGTCAGCCATGGCTGGCCAGTACAGTAGAGCAATTCAAACCGCCGAATCGAGCAAACCGCTTACCGCTTGCCGCTTGCCGGATAACCGCTTTCCGTTTCCCTCCGCTTCCATTCGATTTCAACCGTCGTCGTCGTCGGTTAGCCAGATGTCCGCGTGAAAAGTTTGATATATCCGAAAATCGGGGGGGTCAATAGCAGCCGGTAGCTCAGTGGGCCGAACCCAGCCATCCATACATCCATCCATTTACCATATTTCTACCACTCGGTGGTTCGTCTCTTTTGGGGGATCGTTTTGCATATTTATCGCCGTGTCGTATTTTTCGGTGTGCGATTTTCCCCCACATTCCCCCGTGCTGTGTGCTGTGTGTTCTGTGCGAGGTGTTCTTGGAATATATAGAAATACTAACGATACGCTGGAATACACGCTTCGAGTTATATAAGGCCCGAACCGGATTTAATTATTAATTATACATACGATTGTTTGATGACCAAAACAAAAATTGGCGGACAACAAAACCTGGGCTTGGATTTACTGAAACCGAAAACCACTCGCACGATATATAAATGGTAAATTTTTGTTCGAATCACAACAAACCCAAAAAACCAGTAACAGCAACCGAAGTTGAGCTTGAATCCATAAGATTCGAAGCTCAAGCCAGGTTTAAAACGAGTTTTCAACGTTGGCAAAATGGGATTTGCATACAATTCTTGCATATTTTCGAAGTTGTTGTTGCTGCTTTGACATTTGTGTGTGAAAAAGATACGAAATATTTTGAATTTTGTAAAACTTTCAGTGTTTTTAATGTATTTCAATATGCATGAGGCAAAACGCAGGCTAAGTTTATTACAGATAACTCCAAACAGCTGTCCAAATTGACACAGATAACTCGTACACTATCAATACCGATAGGGTTTCATTGTTGCCTTTCTCTAAAATATTTCAAAATAATATGGGGGGCAGGGGTATTATCATTTTATATTTATATAACAGCAAATTGGGTAAAATTACTCAGCTAAAAAGTGAATAAATCTTTGCAGTTTGCACTTGAACATGGCAATTTAGGAGGGGTAAACAAAGGAAATAAATAAAAAAAATTTACAATTAGCTATCTGCTTTTAGCCTCATCACATGTACACAGGTATATACTATATCTATATAGTTCCGATTCGTCTCCAGTCTCTCACGTCTCTGTGTCGATGTGATTCATCATTGCGAATGACTAAAACTGAATAAACAATAGATACCCAGGAGGTTGTCAAATTAACAAGCAAGCGAAATCACAATCTATTGGTGGGATATCGGAAAATATTTACAATTTAAAATGAGGCGAGTATTTTTAAGTCATTTTCACCTACCACAAGCATTTTCCCAGCTCTTTTGTAAAGCTAATTTATTTTAATGCATTCTGTGTGCCAAATTATTTGACTGTCAACTGCATAAATTACAGCGATAGCGCAAACAAAGTAGAAAATAAAAAAAGAAAAGTGGAAAGAAGACAAAATGGAAAATGGTTAAATTTTCCCAATGAATTGGTGAGAACGAAACCAGCGCAGAGTGGGTGAAAATATATTATGATTACAATGTAATTAAATGCCAACTTGGCCCCGGCGAAAGCCAGAAGAGAGTTTTTTTTACCTCCCAGCCACAACACTATGAATGCATAATTATGTTGTTCAAGTTGATATATATATATATATTCTTGAAGATGTTTAAGGGCTCCCTTGTCTGATTTATGCAGCATTTTTTGCTACCTCAGCCTGGCCAGATTATAAATCTCAGCAGCGTAGCAGGCAGTTCATAAAAACTTCAGGCCGAAGCTTAAAACCATTCAGAAACATTCCGAGAAAAGCCAACA
The DNA here is from genome assembly GCA_008042485.1 of Drosophila mayri. Classification (NCBI taxonomy): domain Eukaryota; kingdom Metazoa; phylum Arthropoda; class Insecta; order Diptera; family Drosophilidae; genus Drosophila; species Drosophila mayri. The sequence goes on from VNJN01007606.1 coordinate 62,190, forward strand.
AAATGGACAAAAAACTGGTAACAAGCCAGGGCAAAAAGTAAGAACATAATGCTGCCTGGGTGCAGTTGGACTTGGACTTAAGCTGAGCCAACTGGGAGGATGGAACCGGTTTGCTTGGCGGCTGCCAACCAGCCAGGCAGCCAGCCGACTCCAACTTTTCTCACATGCCTTTCGATTATGCCAAGCCGACTGCATTCTTTGTGCCGCCACTCCGGTCCCGGCTTTCGCTAAACTGTTGGCTTAGACCCAGCTCCAAGCTGCTCCAGCTCTCAGCTCCCAGCTCCATCTTCTCTACAAGTTCAACAAACAGCCACGAAGAGAGAGAAAGACCTCAACTTCAACTTCAACTTGATCGTCGCGGCTGCTGCATAAAACTTTAATTTCATGGAATTTCCTTTCTATTTTTATGCAGCCACGCAGATGATTAACAACTGCAGCCAAGTCAAGAACACGGGAACAAGTCCAAGACCAAGACCAAGTCATGGTTGCAACTTCTGGGCCATTAACGTGGCTCTGGACTCGGGGTTTGAGACAAGAGACTCGCGCCTGGAGACTGAAGTCTCTAGCCTCTAGACTCGGGACAAAGGCGGACATCTATCTTTCATTCAGGAAATTAAAAATGCAGGAAAAAATCGTATAATTATGCATGTAAACGTTTTGTCATTAAGCTGATACTTAAATGCGGCTGTGATTACCAGGCGCATTTTTATAGCGAATTTTGTAATTAATGCGGCTGCAAAGATAACTAGTAAAGATACCCACAAGAAGAGGCTTTATTTTTCAATTAATAATATGTTAACATTAAGGACTTCAAAGGTAACCTGGTAAAGTTCGTAACTTGTTATGCATTCCTGACATTTTCCTGGCCTGCCATTAGCTAACTAGCCGTGAATTTGCTCAGCCAACATTTTATATTAATGCCAAAAACTTTTCTCGCCACTCGACACGCCAAGTTGTTTTGGCCTTGACTCTGGCCCAAAACCGCAGAGCCTTAAGAATGTCAAAGGGCATGGCTGAATATATATAATCGAGAGAGGGGGGGCCTTTAGTCCTTTGCTTCCATTTTATAAAGCCACTGAAGAAGTTCAATTTCCGGTCTGTCAGTCAATGGAGAAGGGATTTTAAGGGATTAAAAGGGGATAAGTAAATAAACGTTTATTTTGATGTATTAATTATAGCTGAGACCTCAAGAACTATAATAGATTATTACTACATTTTTTTCTCTAAAAAGTCTCAATTGGATAAACAATTATATTTAGCTAATAATGTACTTAAACAACCTTCTTTGGTAATTTAATTGAGTGACGATTTCCCATTTAACCTTTGACCAATTTGACTTCCATTAACCTATAATAAGTTTTTCTTTATTCATATCTAAAAAAAGTAATTACTTTGGCTTTGATATCATTATTTGGAAGAGTTACAATTTCGCTGTCGCCATAATAAGTACAATCATCGTTAGCTACAATGTTTATTTACCACCTGTACCCCCCAAGACTTTGATGTGCCCAAAATACAGTTGGCACACCTGTCCACTTAATAGGAAAATGGGGAGGAATATGCCCATTTTCCACCTGACACTAGAAAGGTTTCCTTTTGGCGAATATATATGGGTTGTTTGTTCAGTTGCCTATCGATTATTTTCCCTGAATGTGTTTGCTGTGTCTACTTTCGGGCGCTGGCACCCGGAAATTGACAACAGCTGTTGGTTTGAACGTCTATTTGCCTCGAATCAACGGCAAAACCGTTGACAAATGGAACATAGAGAAAAGCAACTATGTTACACATTTGTGAGCCACCAAATTGACTGCTAACAATGACAATCAGATCAGAGAATGCCGCTGTAAAAATGGCAAGAGAGAAAATCAGTCAGGCTTGGTTGGGTTCTCCAACTGCCGCCTCAAAACAAAACAATTCGGCCCGATGAACGACGACCTTTGCTGCCATAAATCGGTTGGATAATCATCCAAACTAAGCGGTTATCTAAACATAGTTACTTCTACTGGTGATGTCACGTATCTTTCCACTAAACTTTGCCAGTAAGCAAATTCTCCTTTGTCGCTTATCGTCACAAAGTAACATTGTGAAAAAGTCCCTTTCTCATTTTAAATCTGTCAGATAAAAGAGCTCTTCATCTAGTCGTCTGTGCTTGTGTTTGCTTCTGTCTTAGAAAAAGAAAAATATTACACATATTGTGTACGTTGATTACATGGGCATTTTTTCCTCTGAGGATCACAGCAGTGGGTGGAAATAGAGTCCCTCAGTTTCTAACTTGATATTTGATATACCAGCGGCAAGTATTTTTTTCTTTTTAAATAAAAATACATATAAATTCAGACATACTTCTAAGTTGGAGTGGCGCAAGGAATTAGCTTTCAACGCATTACAAATTCTTTTGCATATAAAAACAATTCTAGGAAAGCCCCAATGATTTTCTCCTCCGATTTCCCCACTCTGTGAGTTATGAATTCGTAATGACACAAATGTGCTTTGGATGAATGATTAGTAGTGGTTCTTTTTGTTTATTATTTATGCTTTATTCAATTGCTCATTGCTAATGGAATTAACATGCTTCTCGCCTTAAAAATAATAATAATAAAAAACTTGTTGTGAAGAAACAGGTTCTCCTGGCTCGAAAAATTTCATATAACTTTGGTTATGTGTGCCACGGCGAGTTGAGTCATCGTTAAACTCATTTCCATAAAGATTGTAAACAAAATCCATAAGCAAAGGCAGCAAAATATTTATCTTACGGATGCGACAAAGCCTGACATCAACGGATTTCACATCTGCCGACTAGCAAAGCATCTCATAACAAGGATCAAGGATCTGTCCTGCAGGGACACGAACCAAAAAGGTTTCGACTACCTGGAAATCGTGGTAAATCGAAGTCACTATGTCGAGAACAGAAGGCGGCACTTAACAAGGCAAAGGACCTGAGAGAGACAGACAGAGAATCCTTCGAGAATCCTTAGCCACGTGCAGGGAACATATGCCAGGATACAGGCAGCAGAAAAACAACTGCTGGCATCGGCTGCATTCGTTTCAACCGACAGATGCAAACAATTTCGAAATTTTTCGAACTGCGACCCGCTGCAAATGCTTCCTCCGCTTGCATGTCCCGTGTTTGCCAGGACAGAATACACTTCTTATAAGGGACATATATTTATATGTATATGTACATATGGAAAAAGGTATATAAACAGGCAAACAAGAACCACGTTCGTATGTATACCTTTCAGGCGTGCCTATTGTTTTTATTTTTATTTTTTGTGTGCCTGCATTTCTACTTCCGTTCGTTGGGTTTTTGAGGTTTCTCTCAAGAGTTTTTCTGCTGGAAATATGTGTGCTCGTATTGGAGTTGGTTTTATCAAAAGGATGTGGTATTGCTGGAGTTAGGGCTGTATGTATAAGGGATATTGCATATATATTGATTGGTTGGGCTTTAGGTTTAAAGAGGGAGCAGTATTTAAAATATATTTACTTTTATGAAATATACAAAAAGATGCGAATGAAAATAGATTCATTGCTTTCCAGGATCCTTTGACAATTCCAAAGCTGCTTTTCAATAAAAATATCTTCCCAGATAGTTGCATTTTCTTTATTTACCTTTTTGCATCTCCTCAGCATCCACAAGCATCCCTAGTTTTTTTTTCACACACACTCTGCTTTTTCCCACACCCCCTCCCAAGTATATGGATATTTTACCCTCTTGGAACCAGGTAACATAATGGTCAGATCAACGCCCAATTGACAGCTAATAATTATGCGCACTCTCAACAATACCCACTAAGCATGATGCATTCCCCTAGCAAACCCCCTGCGCCCAACGTTCCTATATCCTTCGCCTAGTAATTAGGACGCTTGCATAGGACACAGAGGACATAGAGGCCTTGGGTGCATGCATTGGCATTCGCTTCGTATTTAGGGGTGCATTTTGGGTCAGCGTGTGAAATAGCTAAGCATCAGTGCGTGAAGCACAGCTCAGGATTCCCAAGATCGAAGGATACTTTATCCAAAATCCCCTGCCTTCATTTTTCACAATTATTTTCTACCCTTTGCCGGCTTCTCTTTTCTATTGTCATTGTCTTGGATTTAACTGTAAGACGTTGTAGAGGAGCTTCTACACTTAAATGCGTCACCGAAAGAAAAGAAAAAAATTCGCTTGCTTCCCCTGAAAATCAGCAAACTCCGCCAGATGCTGTGAGATCTTTTGTTGCTGTCTCATTATTTACGTGAAACCTTTTTCGGCGTTTCTTTTTTTTGGTTTTTGCGAATTCTTTGCGCACTTCCTTTAAATTAGCCAAAAGGAAAGAAAAAGGGGGAAAAGAGTTGGCGGTTTACTTTGCTGATTTATTATCAAGTGAACTTTTTGGCTTTCTCAGATGTTTTTGGCTTTACTTCTCATTCCCCTTTGCCACAAGGAATTAAATAGTATTTAGACAAGCTCTTTGGAATTAACTTAGGTTAATTCTTAGGGAGTTTAGGCAGAATTTATAGACATTACTGCGTCAAATTTAATAGCTTGTCAGAGTTCTGGGTTTAATTTAAATTAAAGTTGATTTAACTGTCGAGAAACTAAGTTAATAAATAATTTATCTTAATTTTAGTAGGCATTAAAAATGGAAATTGGAATATAAATATATTAACTAATTCTTCCCAAGCATTTATTTTAGCTTTTATATTTTTTCCAAATTTAATTTATATAAAAATTAAGTTCTAGGACCCTCACAAAAATCCTTTAAAATCTCCCTAGGGCCATAATAATAATTTACTGCTGCTCAGAAAATCCTTGGGGTCATGCTTCATTGCACCTTATTACGTTGCCTAATTGAAGTCATTATCGTTGAGCTCCCACCAGCCATAAAAAATGTAAAAATGTGCATACAAACACACACAGGCAGCGTTTAATTGCTTCACTAAATATTCACACAAAACGTTGGCTGATATATTTCAAATTTATTTTACATAAATAAAAATACAACAAAAAGTTCCCACGACACCAGGAAGAGCATTCAAAATTATAAATTCCAGAAGTTGAGGGCAACCCTCGCAGGACGAGGAGAGGAACACTCGATCGAAGGTGGTGCGGTGGTTGATAACGCCCCTAGCAGAGCCACTGTCCCTAAAAAATTAAAGGACAGCAGACAGACAGACAGACGGAGAGCGTATGGCGGGAATAATTATAAAATTTATCTCAAGTACTGGCAGAAAACTAAAGGAAGCCATAAAATGTATATCCTTTTCTGACCATCATTATCATCATCATGGCGGCGTGTGAAATTTCACAAAGTGCATTGGGTAATGTAAGTTTTGACATTGAAGTGAACTCCTATGCAATGAACACTTAAAAGTGTTGATAATTAATGGGAAAACCTTGGGAACTTTTCAATCAGTATTTAATATTAAAAAGTTTCAGATTACAAGGCACTTTTAGTGAGAAATTTAGTAAAGTGGGAAGTGCGTTTCCCAGTAATTTTATAAATAACCTTTGGAAAGGTTACTTAGTTCTGAATAAATATTAGTTATATTTAAAGTAATTCAAAGCTAAGTCTTTAAGTAGGATAAACTTTTAGAAAAATAAATAAAGAAGAAAATAAATATATTGGTAGCTTTAACTTAACTCCCCTAAATTAAATCCCCATTTAGATTCAAGCTAAGGACATGATTTCCATTTAATTCTGTCTGTAAAGCTAGAGCCTCTATTTGACGTATCCCACTTGTATCTGTTCAGAATCAAAAATCCATAACTATTGCTGTTAGCCATAGAATTGTGGAAGCATTGATGATGGTAAGCCTGTGGGAGCCTGCTTTCATCCAGATGAAAAGCTGAAACTTCTCCAATGGGATTTCCGAGGATTTCCGAGCACTCATCCCTGACAAAAGGCTAGACTGTTGGAGGAGTCAATGGCTCACACCGAATGCAACAAGTGTCGTTGGCCTTTTGAGGGCACACTCACAGCTAAAATGTAATTACATTGGGCGGGCGTACGGACACCCACTCTATATATCGAGGCTCGATTGTGGTTATGCAACACAAATTACACATGCTACATGCCGATATATACACAAAAGTGTCATTGACTGCGTTGGTTTTGTCATCCCAGGGTTAATTGTTTAATGCTAAATTAAAAACGAACTGGAAAATATCGCCATATTCTAGCACGGCATTTCACAGTTGGCTCATGTCATCGCTCGCCCAATGGATGGACCGACATATGTGGCCCATGATTTATGGAGAAGCACTGGGCAGCTCTGAAAGAGTTTAATGAATTAATTAGGGAGAGTGTTGTCGTGGCAAAAAGTGGACAAGAAGAATGGTGAAAGGTCAACGAAGTGGCAGACAAAAAATGTAATTTATGGCGCGATTAATATGCCAGACCCAAGCCCTAAGTAAAGTCAAGTTTTTATATAATTTTTTAGAATTATTTTGTCATCTACTTGATCTGTTTGAACTGCAGGAGGGTTCTCTGTTTGCTTTAATCATGGAAAATACCCCTATTAATTACCATATCACAAAGAGAAAATAAATATGCTCGGTATCAGGGTAAACATTGATAAAGAAACAAGTATCTTTCTCTCGCCTGCCATATTTTATATTATTTTTGTTCATTCATTTTTTTTTATCAAAGCAAACTGCAGTGGGATCTGATTCTCGTGCAAACACGTACACAGATTTTTTACTGCTGGAGAACCTGTTTCGTGTCTCGATTATTGGTTGAATGAACCCTTCCGGATGGTGACCCACACACCCCAAACCTTTCGCCGATAGGCCATAACCAACTCTGATTGTTGTCATTTCTGAAATCATGTTTACTTTTAGTGCGTGATTTGGATTTTATTTTTATATATTTTTTTTTCTGCTGCCCAAGACATGCGTAAGCCATGAATCATAGAGTCTAAAAACTTTCAACTTTTATGGCGTCTTAAAGTGGTTAGTTAAGGAATTTCCACTGGCTTACTAGCTAAATTTATTGCAATTTTCAATTATTGGACAAACTTAAACCTAATGGATATAGGGTCTTATTTTTTTTTTCGCAGAGTATAAGCATTATAGTAATCATAATATTTTGCCATTTAAACCCACTCAGCTGTAACTTCCATGAAAATAAATAGGAAAATATGTACTTGTGTCCTTCGGCAATTTTCCAGCAGCCAAGATGTCGCCCTCCGGGCTTCTGAATTTATTCACTTCTTTATTGTTATTGGTGGAAAACTTTTAAGCCAAAGGCCAAGAGCTCTGGTACATCATCTCTCCTTCCGCAGCAGTTTTTCCCATAAACCCCTGACCCACTTTTCAGAATGTTTATGGATGCTTTACGTGTTCACAATTCGATTAGCCGGCTTATGTGGTGGGGGTGATGGGGAAAAATGCAGTCAAACAGCATCCCAAGACCAGAGTCAACGCCCTTTTTGCTCTCCTCTCGACGCCTTCTAATGAAGCCAGAAACACCAAAGAACACGAAACCCAAAACCCAAGTCAAAGTAAAGCTGTGGCATTGCTGCCCTTGCCCGTTGTGGTCACCAAATAAACTGAGACGGAATACTTTGTGGTAAACCAAATGGTCAAACTGGTTTCGTAACATTTACAGTTACAGCGGCTTACAGCGGGAGAAGAAAGTCAAGTTGCAGCGGAATTCGATACACGTCGGTGGAAACTGAACTTTAAATTCTGTGCTCAACTTTTATCGCCGTGCCAGCCAGCCAGTTGGAGCCACAAATAAGTTGGACAAATAAGCCCAATTAGCCGCCCGCCTGTGTTTGGTTCGTTCGTTCGAGTTGGTCAATTAACATGGCTATGAGATCTTTGGGGGCTTGGAAAAACTTTACGAAAATGCAGTGCGGTGTGGGAAAACCATAAAACTGTATTATATATTGCCACTCTGGCTGGCAGTCGAGTGCTCAGAGATCTAGACATGCAAACAGCTCTGAGATTACCCTATTTAACTCATATAAATATTAGATAATCTTTTTTATAAGAGCTAAAAACAAAGTTTGTTTGAACGCCTTTATCTTCCACGAGTTTATTTATTAAAATTTAAGTCCCAGGAATTGAGAGTAAAAATACACTAAAAATTATGCCTAGAATATATCTGAATGTTGTGCATCTCCATCAAAGTCAGACGAAATCAAAATCAGACAGCTTATTTTGCCAAAGGGAACTATATACAAAAGTTTTGTTATGATTTTGCGATAATTACAGACGCTTAGTTTATCAACAATTTGCCGCAATACGAGGCATGTGATAAAGTCACAAAAATGTCAACCGTGTCGCCGCAGCGCTGGGAAAACAAAAGCCACGCCGAAGTCAAGGCAAATAAATGCTAAAAAAAAATGAAATATTAAATATGTGTGTAAACAATTACGTGAGACACTCGACACGGCCACGCCCATTGTGCGATAAGCAATGGGAGGCCGTTGGCATTAATTGCTCCTCTTGACTTCAGTTCTAGTTCGGGCCAAGCCAAGTGGAGGTTGGTTGGTGATATCTCGTCGCGAAAAGCTTTTAATGTATGGTAGATCGTACACTGGGAAAATAAACAGTGAAGGGAGAATAGAAAAATGAATTTACGAAACTAGAAAATAAAGTTTTTAGGGGCTCAAATTGTGCTCTACCTATGGACTCTTTAAATTGACATTCTGATAACTGATAACTTTTGTGAAACGGATAAAAAATATTCAACAAAAGGTTTCCTGCTTGGATTCTAAAATAAAATACAATTTATTACATAATTTGTTTTTAAATAATTTAATTTATGGTTTTTATAATGTGTGACAGGCTTTCTTCTTTCACAAAAAAGCTTGTACTTTATATCAGTGACATTTTTCAATAATATTCCATTCGGAAATCAATATATTTATCTTTGCATTTTTCCCATATGGTTAATAGATAATGTGTGCTATATCCGAGGGCACTTTTGATCTCCGCTCAATGACATATAGCAGGGGGGCGTTAAATCAAAATTCGTAGCCGATAAGCCAGAGTGCTTTCATGTGTCGATGGTGATAGGGAAAAGAGTGAGACTTTGCCAGCGGTTTGTGACTCATGCATTGGAGACGACGACGTCAGCAGTGATAACGAGAGCTGTTGATGTTTTGCTTTTGCCCCTCTCAATTGTGACTATATAGCCATCTCTAAACATTTTCCAGATCTCGCCCATCAATTTAATTTAATCAAAACCTATAACTCAAACTCAATGAACAAATAAAATTGCGCCAATAAGCGATCAATAAAAGCGGGAATAGAATTTCGCACGAGACAACACACATCACACGAGAATCGCATTGCCATCCGGCAATCCTGTCAGCCGGCGCTTGTAACGGTTCTTCAGGAGAATTTACTCACGCCTAGGATCGGAGCACAGGCAGAGCCATGGGAAACTCGTCGTCTCACACGCACGAACCACTCGAGCGCGGCTTCACACGCGGAAAATTCGGTGACGTTAAAAATGGGGTAGGTTTTGAAAAACAACTCGGAACTCGGAACTTGGATCTGCCGGGGTTGAAACTGCTGTTTAGCATTATTCACTCGCACTTGTTTCGATCTCTTTCTTTCTCTATATTTCTCTTAATATTTAAATGTTGTTTACATAACTAACCGTTGCACATAATGTATCCTGTGTACTCTTTAGAAATCCGCCTCCTTCCGGTTTAGCAAGAAATCGCCGAAGAAAATGGATCGTCTGCGTCGCTCCTTTCGCGACTCGTTCCGTCGTCGGAAGGATCGCGTTCCAGAGTCTTCGAAGCCGCACCAGTGGCAGGCCGATGAGGAAGCTGTAAGATCGGCCACCTGCTCCTTCTCGGTGAAGTATTTGGGCTGCGTGGAGGTGTTCGAGTCGCGCGGCATGCAGGTCTGCGAGGAGGCCCTTAAGGTTCTCAGGGTAAGTGGTAATGGAAGTCTGAAAGGACGCAGAGTTAGCCAGACATCAAACCTGAACTCTGTCTCCCTCAACCTCCCCTAAAACCAATCAAAATCAAAGACTAAATTGATCTCTTCCCCGTTTTAGCAATCCCGACGTCGTCCTGTCCGCGGACTACTTCATGTCAGTGGCGATGGCCTGCGTGTGGTGGACGATGAGACCAAGGGCCTGATTGTGGACCAGACCATCGAAAAGGTCAGCTTCTGTGCTCCAGATCGCAACCATGAACGCGGTTTCAGCTACATTTGCCGAGATGGAACCACACGTCGCTGGATGTGTCACGGTTTCCTGGCCTGCAAGGACTCTGGCGAGCGTCTGTCCCACGCTGTGGGCTGCGCCTTTGCCGTGTGCTTGGAGCGGAAACAGCGGCGCGACAAGGAATGCGGAGTGACGATGACTTTCGACACAAAGAACTCGACCTTTACGCGCACCGGATCCTTCCGCCAGCAGACACTTACAGAGCGCCTGGCCATGGCCACCGTGGGCACCAACGAACGCAGTGTTGACGGTCCGGTTTCGGGATCAATGCCAGGTCCACCGGCAGCCACCGTTAAGCCGTTCAATCCCTTCGCCATCGAACGTCCCCATGCCACGCCCAACATGCTGGAGCGTCAGAGCTCCTTCCGCCTCAGCACGATCGGCAGCCAGTCACCGTTCAAGCGCCAGATGTCTCTGCGCGTCAATGATCTTCCGTCCAACGCCGATCGCCAGCGAGCCTTCCTAGCTGCCGCCGCCGGGAATCCACTGCAGACACCTCTGCGCAGTGTCTCGCCCATTGCCGAGGTGTCGCCGGCCAAGTCTGGAGCTGGAGCGGAACAGTCGGCCGCCGCCGTGGCCGCTGATTCTGTGAGTCAGCTGTGCCAAGAGCTCAGCCAGGGCCTGTCGATGTTGTCACAGTCGGATGCTCTCTTGGCCGCCGGCGATGATCTGAACTTTAACAACAATCGCAGCATCAACCAGAACATCATAGCTGCGGAAAAGCAGGGCCAGCACGTAATCTCGTACAGTGCCACGCCCACAGCGCAGGTGACACCTCGAGTGGTCAGCACAACGCCCACTTATCAGACGCTCCACTCGCAGCAGTCGCCCACGCGATCGGAACAGAGCATCGAGGCCGTCACAGAGCTGCCCAATGCCGAGCAGTGGCTGGGTCAGGTGGTGCGCAGTACTTCCCCGGCTGCACCCAAGCGACCCAGCTACCTGGCCAATGTGGGTCGAGCTCAAACGCTAGCCAGTGGAACTGGCGGTCCAGATGATCCCTTCGATGCCGAGTGGGCGGCCAATGTGGCGGCGGCCAAGCAACTGTCACCGGATATGCCGATGCCGAGCACCTCGCGCTCGCCGCTGGCCAGGCACAGCACCAACCCGTTCATCTCACCGCCCAAGGCGCCGGCGCAGACATTCCAGGTGCAGCTCTAGGAAGCAAAGCAAGGAGCGGGGATCATCAGGGGGACAAAGTGTGGTTCGCTTGAAAAAAACGTAACTTAGTTTAAAGTCCAGAGGCAGCAGGAGCGGGCCCAGCACAGATGGTCAGGAATGAAAGATGTGCGGATGGATGGATGATGGATGGAGGTTATCACAGATACTTAACGCAAACATAACTAATGTTGAAATATGCAAATAGAGAACCTAAGATACAGCTATTTATACGCAGAACGCATCAAGTACAGTAAATACACCAATTTGTGGCGCTTAGCACTAGGCCAAAACACCGAATGCTGCTTCGAAATAATGAAAGATAATGAAATCATTAGCTCTTAAGAGATCTTATACCGGAAATCAGACTTTTGGGAGGGCCCTTAGACTCGTTTATCTAGCATAATGGCAACATAAAGCCCTCTCTGGTGACTACGACTGATTCAGTATAAGATCCCTTGGACCCTCAACTCCTCTCCCCCACAAACAATTGACCAAGCTACCAAGTTACCCACGGAGACCACCACAAGGCAAATTAAAAACGAAAGAAAACTAAATAAAAAAAGCATACAAAATGGCACCATTTAAACTTAAAGGCAAAATCTGTATTATACTTTGGTAATACCCTTCCAATACTTGTTGATCGATCCCACTAAGAGTATAGAATAAATAAATAAATATACAAATACTAAGTTGCTAATTAGGAACAACCTCTATGTCTTAGAGCCAATTATTATTATTTTGTCAGTGTCGTCGTCAGTGTCAGCGGAATACCGTTTTTATCTATCAAATCTTTTATTATTTAATTTAATGTTTAACTCTGTACAAAATGTATTATACTTAAATTATAAATATAATTTAAAAATAAACAAAAAACGAAATGGAAAAAGAAAACATGAATGAACTTAAAGTTATTTCAACTTGCAAACAAGCAGCTAAATAAAATAGAAACAAATAAAGTTATATATATATAAAAATATAAATAAATATTAAATATTGTAAAAGACAGAGCGCAACTAAAAAGACACGATAAATACATTTGATTTGTGTGCTTCATGTGTATAAATGTGTATTTCTTTTATTTTGGCTGAATGCGCTCCTCGTTCAGTTATTTATCGGTTTTGAAGATCATAAATAATATTGTAAAAATCTAAAGCCACCTAAACAATGCACCAAATGTTACTTAATGTTGATAGAATCCCTAGATAGAATCATCCACAAAAGGTAAAGAAAACAGCCTTGTTCCTAAAAGGGAATATAAGATTTATTCTGGAGGCAACATACATATGCTTGATCTGTACAAATTTCCTACCCGTCTATGTATATATAAAACGCAATTTATATTTTTATTTGCATGAAAAATGGCACCAGGCTTCATTTCTTTATGTTAACAATTTTTTATAGGAAACCAGAAAACTTTTCTATATATATTTACATGGGCACTATTGGAACAAAAGGACTTTCTAAAAACTACAAAAATTGATAAATAAAAATCTCTGCACCAGCGCAGCATTGTTTTGCGACAAAGTTTTGTCCCTAAATTGATAAATTCCTTGAGGAATCTTAAAGAACAAAAAAATATATATATATTTAATATTACCTTATACACAAGAAAAAATTTATAGATGATATAATTATATATCCTACCATACGTATATAGGAAATGCATATCGTTTCGTTTGACGTTTAGTAAAATTGACATGCACCCACATACACATATACCTATAATGAAATTGACATATTAAGAAATGCCACATATTATCTGAGATATTATGTTTATTCAGTTTGTTGGACAACAAAAATGTCGATCAAATGGTCGTTATCGGATATTCAAGTATTGTGAAATATTGATCATTCATATTAAAGTTAAATAAACGGTATGAAAATATAAATATTTAATTGGAACCTCTTTACTGAAAAGCAAAGATTAATTGAATCACCATTTCCGGTTTGGGCATTCTTTTATTTTGGGTTTTCAGGTTAACATATTAGTTGTTTATTTAATAAATATAAAGGTTCAATAAATGGTAATGGTAAATTATAAATGGTAGGTAACTTTTAGCTTTTATAGATTTTTGTATTTATTATTTAAATGTATTTTACTTTGCATAATTAAGAAAACTTCTTTATTTTACTATTCTTTAATGATTTTTATTTTTTACATTAAGGCAACCCTTAAATTAAAGTTTGTAAAAATGCGCCAGATATTTTTGTATGTAGAGAAACCCTGGGGAATTGATTTTACTAGAAATAAAGTAAAATCTAGTTTACTTTACATTATAGCAAATAGTTTATATTTTTTTTGCTGCGATTGTAAGCTTTGCTTAGAAAGTTATTTATGACTTTCAAATGCAACTTTCAGTAATTCCTGTTTATTTACTCTTTATTTTTTACTGTGCTAATTTTTAAGCTTGGAAAATAAACAGCAAAAAATGTCAGAGATTGGAAAATTCTATGTCCAGAAGGAGCCAATCCATTTTCCTTCTTTAAGCTTTTAAATTTTTATCTAGCTCCATGTTCTTTTCATTGTGTCGCAGAATTAAAATTGGCGGCAGTATAAATGGGTCCTTTTTAAATTCATTTAGTGCTATGTTTTTATAATCTCTGCTATGTCATTCTGGTTTCTATATTCTATATTTGTCTGTGCTTCTATGATCTGTGCTATGCTTTATTATTAAACTTTTTATATTCTATAATTTTCCAAGTTTACGACTTTTCGGCGCTAGTAAGTGTGTATCCTTTCTGTCTACGTATCTTGCTATGTTCCTATGTTAGATTCTACGCTATTTTTACTTTTATTTTCTATATGTGTCCTTATTCAGCGGGTTAATTTATTATAGATTAATAGAAATAAAATAAAAATACCAATACCAATACTATGAAATTAGATATATTAAAAATACCCAAAGAAATTAACTAGCTGGAAGACGCTGGGTTTACGACGAAAATAAATATAAACATAATGCTATATTCCACGTATATACTTATGGGCAGAGAATGCAATGTGGCGCTAGAAAGTCTGTTTCCTTTTTCTATTTTTTCGCCATGTTTCTATGTAAGTTCTATCATTCCATATTTTTTATTTTCTACGTATTCTTTGACCGCTGTTAAACGCCTGTAAATCCATGCTTCAGTTTTGAATATTTTCAATCAATTGGTTTTAGATTCACACTTATCATGCTTTGCTTAAACATAACCAAAAATAATAAACAGCCCTTAACTTTGTTCTATATTTTACAAGTTTTCTATGAACTTATATTTAATGCTACGTTTAGAGTTTTCCATGCAATTTTTATATATTTTTGTTATGTGCAATGTTTGTCAGTCCGTTGAATTTATTTATGGCGATAATACTGCTTCGTTATTTTTGATTTATTAACTATAATTTTAGGTACATTTTAAATATTTCCTATATTTAATGGTAACTAAACTTTGAATCCATGATTTTTCATTGTAAACGCTGGATGTCGCTTAATGAAGTCAACCCCTTTTCGAAATTGAAATGAAGTTGAAACAAGAATTATTTGTAGTCAATTTATTGTATTCAATTTACTGCAAAGATTTATTTTATGTTTACAAATGTATTATTATTTTGTTAAATTTATTTAGCTTGGTAAAATATTTGTACTCATACTTATAATTTATAAAAGGATTTGCTTGCTAAGAGTACTGCTTTTTAATTCTTAAAAGATAATTAAGGAAGGCAGATGCTATATTTAAACATTTAAGACTATTCTCTAAAAATTCCAATATACTAATTAAAATGGTTTAAGTTTAAAGTTTACAGTCAAACTGCAATTAATATGAAGCATAACAAAGCGATAAACTAACAAATTGGCAAACCAAACTATGAACTGATTGCAAAGTTTCTGGTATTACTTTGGGCAAAATATAGATGGGCGAAGCCATTCAATATTTGCATTATAATCTTAACGCTGCTTCCGCTGACTATCCTTCCATCCCTGTCGTCCGATTCACTTTTTAGCCCAACTAAAAAGAGACACAGAGAGCGAGCGGCGACCGCCAGGTCATCAAACATAATTACTTGCCCAAGAGGCATGCGCCAGTTGACATTTCGGTGGCGACCCGCGTTATTGCCTCCTTCTCCCACCTCCCAAACCCGACCCATGTTCATTAGCCGCGGCTTCTGGGGGAACTTTAAGGTGAGTTCTCGCCTAGCCACTCCAATCCCTGCGTCCTTCGTCCCGTTGCCAGGTGCCTTGAGCCATTTTTGATAATGAATTTCGTTTGGTCCGCGCCAGCGTTGCCCTTTTAAGTAGACTACAGTTTTTGAACAGCCTGGAAATGCGAACGGAAGTGGGGTGCTCGTTGCAGCTAAATGATCGGAAATTAAACAATAATTACATTTAAATTACTAAAATTATAATTATTTTGTAATTGTTGCGGCCTCTAATTTGTAATATAAATGAAAGCCAATAAATAAAATACTTCAAAGGCCAGTGCTCACTTCAAGTGAAGGAGAAATAATAAAAATGTTGTTACAAAATATTTCCAATTTAATTAAGAACTTTCACTTTAAATATGTAACTAAAATAATACTATAAATTATACCTAAAACTAAAATTCTTGTTCAAAGCAGCCATAAAAAATACGCCGATAAATATTTGCTGTTCTGTTGGAAAACAGAAACTAGCACTTGCACTCACAATCAACTGTCAATGAACTCTGTGCAATTTTGTTAACAAGTTTCTGGTTTCCGCCAAAAAAGAACTCTCCTTCTTTTCGCTTCGTATTTGTTCTGCTCGCTTTTAGCTGCTTTATAGTCCACAGTTGAAATTTATGTTTATTTTTTTCATGCCATGCAATTTGCTTTTTGATTATGTGGACGCGGTCAGTCGCCGTTCCTTTCTGCCAGCAAGGCGGACGGAATTTTGCGCGTTTTCTCCTTTATGCATTCAAGATGATGGATCTAACAAATAACTCATTTCTATGATAACTTGGCCAATTGCCCGTCTCCGACCCGACCGGACAGGACTGGCCAGCATCGCATGGCATAGCATCGCCGCTTTCCTCGCTTTCCTCGCTTTCCCTCGCTTTCACTGCTCTGCATTGTGCTTAAGTTACTTAGCTTTATGGCTCAAATGGAGATGAGTGCAGCTCGAGACGGCCAGCACCAAGTTCTGCTTATTGACACACATCTGCCTTGGAGCATAAGGAGTTGAAGGCGAGGGAGACACGGAGAACTACTCACAGGGAAAACAAAAAAAAATTGCAAGAAAAGGCTTTTCTAGATGAAGTTTAAAGCGGCAGAGTTCGGTGAGCTGAGCCTGGATTTATAGAAGTTAATAAAGCAAAGGTGTTCACTTAGGGCCACTGGAGAAGGTTAACATATTTTTAGGATTTATCCAGGGGATCTCTATATTGGCAGCTTTGTCTTAAATACAATTTTTACCAAATTCCAATTACAAATTAATCTCCACATATCCTCTATCCTTTTTGGCATGAATTCAAATAGTCAATGATCCTCAAAGCTAAACACTAGTACACTGTCGCAGCTCGGACAGTTGATGTCAAAATTTAATTACAATTTCAGAGCCGGCAAAGTCATTTTGCGGCAACACAAATTAAGCGCAGCCAGCCACAACTCTCACAATCAGACGGTGTCCTGCCAGACAGACAATTATAATTAGCCCAAGGAGGCATAAGGGATGGGGACAACGAGAACGAGGCTAAGTCCTTAATCCAGACGGTTTCCCTGCTGTGCCATCATCTTGCCTCAAATGCAAATTACATTTAAGATGCGTGCCAGCAAAGGGCAACTACAATTGGCCAGAGACCTCTAAGATTTCTCGCAGACTTGGCTAAAGGACGATATGTCTCAATGCGGTTAGGGATTGGGTGAGTGAAGGGGGATAAATATTTTATTTTCCATAAAACTTTCTAGCAAATATTAAGGCTTCTCCGTTTTCTGCTTAAATGCGAATTTCATAATATTTATAGCCTTGGTCCCGTAATAAATCAAATCCCATTTTTAAATTAAAACCTCTTCGCTTAAAATAAACTTTTATTTGATGATGTCAGTTCATAAAGTAATTCCTCTCGCGGATTAAGTGCTTCTTTTAATGTTTGCTTTTTATATTTCGCTTTGGCTTCCCCCACATTAGTTTGGCGTTTGACTTTTGGAGCTCAGCTCATTGCAATTATGATAATCAATGCCCTCTCATATGACTTGAAAACTTTCTCCCTTTCAAGTTGGACTTTTCCGCTGGGATTCGTTGTGCTGGAAAAACTTTTAGCGCGACATGTCATGCCCGAGTGCGGCCAAGTTGCTGCTGCCGCGCGGCAGCAAATGTTTGTGTTGATTTTCCAGCGTACATTTTTCAACACTGTCAGGAGGAGATCCGTACTCCCAACTCTGTGTTTTCCTTTCCGGAAAACTATGCACGGGCGCTGACATCATTTGTCATGTCTGCCCTGTGCGGGCAAAGCGCGTAAGCTAGAAAATAACAAAAAAAAAAAAACGTAAAGTAACAACGAAGGGAATGGGAAATGGGAAAAAAACAATAGCTCGTCGAGAAGTTGGCATGTGGAAAAAGTCAAAAATGGAAAAATTGCTGACAATGCAATCTGAATTGTGCATAAGCCAAAGTTTGTCAGCTTTTCCTCTCCTCCCACCCCGCTCTTCGCACAAAAACACTGCGGCATCTCTTGGATAAACACTTGGGGCTAAAGATACGCCCACGATATAATGCGATATGGCTTGACATATCAGCGAGGTGTAATGATATACGACTTGAAAATACAAATAGGGAATGGAAAATCTTGATGGGGTGTTTTATATTTCATATTTATATTATATTTATATTTCGCTTTAAAGAGAGAAATAGTAAAAGGCAAACAAGGACGA
Organism: Drosophila mayri; assembly: GCA_008042485.1. Taxonomy (NCBI): domain Eukaryota; kingdom Metazoa; phylum Arthropoda; class Insecta; order Diptera; family Drosophilidae; genus Drosophila; species Drosophila mayri. The sequence goes on from VNJN01007606.1 coordinate 80,394, forward strand.
ACTTCTGAATTATAAAATATTTATTTTAATATTATAAATCATGTCTTAGTATTGTAAATATATTTTCCAAGTTATTAAACAATTTTTAACTTAGCTTGCCGGATAAAAGCTCTTTATTAAAATTAATCTTCTTAAGGACTCTCTCGGACACTCTGTCTGTGTCTGTTTCGGCGTCTCTGTCTTTACCTCTGGCGCCTTGCAAATATAGATCCTTAGTGTCGTGCAAACAATGTCATTCAGCCAGGGCACTATACCTGGCCCAGCCTCATCGCAATGTTCGTCTCCTTGGTAATTATTCGGTTCTCCGGCTCGCCAAATGTCCAACGACAACGGCTCTCCATTTGAGAACCAAACATGCTTTCCCTGCTCTGCCAGGTCTGTGCCAGCAGTCCAGTATTTTCTAAAGATTTGCATATTTTGAAGGTATTGGTTTATCAGCTGCCATTCCTCTAGGCTTTCAAAGGCTATAAGGGATGCCTTCATTTGACGACAAGACTCGTAGGCAGCAAACCAGTTTTTTCTAGACAAAGTCTCTATGTAATAGGATCCACTGCCGATTTTTATGAACTGTGAGTGGTTTATATTAGGTGAAACTAAAAAAAATTATAGTATAAAACGATTTAAATAAATATTAATTAATATATAAAACTATCTTACTCTGTGCCGTCACAGAAATCAAGCTGAAAGCCACACAAAGTACTGAGTACTTAGTGAACATTTTGCAAAAACTGCCTTGATGATGACTGACTTTGAGTCTTTATACTTACCTTTTAGTAAAAAGAAACTTATCTCTATGAGGTGTGAGAACGTAATTACATTATCTTTGAGTTATGATAAGATAAACCCAGAACAGTGATAAACTTGTTTTTTAATATATTTTTATTGCAAATGATGCAAATCAGTTGCAATGATTAGTAACTAACACAACATCTTTAGTTTTCAATTTTCCTTTTACAAAAATGAAATCACAATTTTTATTAGAAACCTTACAAATAGATTATTTTAAGTTCTTCAATAAATCTGTGCAGCTGAAGGCAGCTCTCACCTGCAGGCTGTTGCAAATCACCTCATAAATCTCAGTTTGACCTTTGCGTCACGTCAACAGCCTTGAACCCACCGCTGTCTTAGGCGGTAAAGACCATACACGTCACAAGGACCATGATTGATGGGTCCACACGCTGTCGCTTCGCTGTCACAGTCACTCTCACTCTATGTAGGTGCCAAAAAAAGGAAGAGAGCAAAAAATGTGGGTCCAGGGGGAAATACTTGTTAACACGTTGTTGCTCACACATTGTCATCGCCCGCGGGGGTGGAGACTGGATCCTGGGGCCTGAGGAGCCCCCTAGAAGTCAAGTCGAGTTAAGCCAAGTTGTAGCTCAAGTTGGGTGCCACTTCTTCCGGTCCCCTGTCAACGACATAGTTTGTGGAAATTATCGAAATTGTATTATGGTAATTTTATGCAAACCGAATTTTTCCTTTCACAGATGCAAGCGAGGCTTTTTGCTTTGATTTTGTTTGTTGGAAATTAGTTTTTCAATTTTCCTTTGGCACTGGGAAAGTGCAAGCAAGGACCATGACCAGAAACTTTCCCAGAAGAGAAACGACAAGAACAGGCTGTGACTTTTACGGCCAAGTTATGTACATATTTACGACTTGCTTTGTATTTCTTTTCTATTTGTTAATATGCAGATTGATTTGGCAATAGGAATCGATTTTCTTTTTCGAAATATGCAAGCTTGCCTATTTATTTGCCAGGATCAAACAAAGGAAAATAGAAATTAAAAGCCAAGCGACTGCATTTTTTAATTAAAAACTTTGTAGACCCGCAGACGCAGCAGGGTCGTAGATAACCGGCACGTCTCCGGCTTTGCTACGGCTACAGCTCTGGTTCCGGCTGAATTTATGCCCAGTCAGAGTCCAAGCTGGGGCACACGTAGCTAGGTGTGGCCATGTAGCCAGGAGCACGACCACGACCAGGAGGCGACCCTTCTTCCGCTGCCCAGACAATCAACATGTTGCGGCCCCTCTAATGCTCGGGGGCAAGTTGCCGGCACGTAATTGCAATTTAACCCGTTTTTAGCTTCACTTAGCCAGCGTTTTATGGCACTGGAAAGACCATGACCTATCCTCCTGCTGCAAAGCTCCACTTCGGGTACCCAGAAATTTATACGCTCCCAGCCGAGGCTGATGTTCCTCAGGCCGCAAACTCATAAGCCGTGAGTTGTGGACTCCCGTCAGTGTGAACTTTGGTGGGAACAATGCAAGGACCTCCTCACAATGCCCAGGATACTTGAGCCAGATGGCAATGGCAGGAATTTACTCTTGTTGCAAAGGCGAAAATGTTCTCTGGTGAATATTTAATCTTAGGAACGATGGCTCACCAACTAAGTTTATTAGCCAGATTAAACACTTTGGCAGCAGGAAGCCTTAAAGCTCTAGCCTGGCCAATTAGTTCAAGTTTAATAACTTTGGCATTAAAGTTTACATTTATTAGGTTTAAGTTGGATGAATTTAAGCTTTATTATGGTTGCCGAAACACTAAACTAAATATGTAAACGTTTTGAGTAATGAAAATTCAACCCAAAAAGTATTTTTACAGATTATACAAACCATTACATTAGCTTTTAATTGAAAAGTTTCTGTTAACTAGAAAACTAATTTGTGAATGTTTACATAAAGCATATTTCAAAGCCTAAAATAAAATATATAAATACTTTCTAGAGCAGCCTGCTAGTTTATATTTTCATAGTTGCACAAGTTACCCTCGGTTAAAAGTGCCTTCTGCTCCTTTGATCGAAATAGAGATTGGCAAAGACTACAGTTGATTACCCAAAAACTAAACAAGAATCAATTTATCCATGTATGTTGCTTATTGTGTTTGGAATTTTCGTGTGCTCGTCCAACCGAGTTCAATAAATAATTTATTTTTCCCAGGCTCACGCAAGGAACAGAGAATCAACCTGCTGGCCGCAAAACTGGATAGAAGGAAAACTCTAGGAAAAACTAGAAGACCGCACACACGCACACAGGCAAGGCACAGGAGGCTGCAGGGATACCAATGAGACAACACCTGTCCAACGGGAGCCGCAAATGGAGAGCTGGAGCAGAACGGAGGAGGACTACTACTCTCTTTGGGCTGGCAAGGCTCAAGTGGCTGGAAGAGCTTGGCAGGAAGTTTGGCCCACATTGACGTGCCGACTGAGCCAACGAACTGACTGACTGACTGACATTTGAATTACAAGCGGTGAAAGCTGGGCCAAATGCTGCAAATGGGGGAGACTCAACGGGCAACCCAACGAACTCTCAACACAAACTCAACAAAATGACACGACTTGAATTGGCTGCCAAGCATGAACGCATACAAGTTAGTCGAGCATCCAGGACTGGGCCAAGAAATGGCAAAAATTACCGACTGGCAAAAAAAACAGAAAACTGAAAACAGACACAGCCTGAGACAGAGACTGAGACCCAAAGGGAGAGAGTGAGTCCTGAATGAGCTGCAAAAAGGGGTTGTGCGGCAACTAGTCAACTTCAAGTTTCTTTTCAACTGTTTTGTTTATTTCCTTTTTTGTTTTCGGGCCAGCAAACTAACTTTCCCAAAGACATAAAGAGAGAGAAGATGGGCCTCCAATCAAATGGCAGGCAATCAGATTCTAAGCATAATTTAGATGTCACAGCTTAAAGTTAAAAGTAAAATTAAACTCAAAAAAGCGATGCATCAACTTTGCAGGCGCCGGAAAATGGAGGAGAACGACTCGGCCTGCGGCATGACTGGTAATTGCAGATTTATGACTCCCAAAACATGTGGACAGCTCTAGTCTGCGCCCCGAAAACAAAAATTTTGCCCGACAATAAGACATATTCGTCCTTTTTTTGCTACTACTATTTTTCCTAGCAAAGTTTGGCGGGACATTTTTGAACGTTTCTGCATAATAAATTTTGAAAAGTGGATTAAAATGACTCGGTGAAAAAAATATACAAATTTGGTAACTTTTTCCTTTCTCCCAGACACATACACATATGTGTTTGTTTGTCTGTGGACTTTTCCATTTTTCCCTGGCATATTTTTAGGCGTTCCCTCCACATCGTTGTGCGGAATGTGTGAAATGCAAATAAAATAAATTGTTCGCCCAACATTTTTCTCGTTTTGCCAGCTTTTCCAGTGATTTGACATTCTGACATTTGTCGCTGTCAGACATAACAATTGACCCCCAAAAATGGCAATGGCAACCGAATATGGCCCAGATTCGGGCCTTGTGACAATGAAATTAGCTTGCAAATTTTTGGCAAATTTAAATAAATGCCAAATGAATCAAGTGGCCCAGTTTGCAGCTCGATTTTGTGTGTCTGCAAAAATATGGCAATTTGTCAAACATGTTCATGGCTTTCCCAAATTGCCAGTTGAGAAAGTTTGAGGCGATTTCCCTGGCGTGTTGAGTAATTGGAATAACCTGGCTCTTGGCTGATTGACTTTTAGTATCCGGCAACAGATTTAAATTTAAATCAAAGATTGTTTGCCTGAATAAATATTAAAGGTTTCCATAGGGATGGAAATTAGGCAGAATTTACACATTTATTGAAGTCAATGGGAAAATGCAAAATTGCTGCGTGTGTATAGATTTAGTTTTCTTTTTCTGAGGAATAATAAATAAATGTAGAAGTATTATTGTAAAATTTTTGCTTTTAATTAGTCAAGGTTTTTAAATAAATTTATCAAAATTAAATTCTTAAATCAAATTTAATTTGATTTTGAATTCAATCATAACTAAGAAAAAATAACATTAATTGCAATTTGTATAGCTTTTCTGTCCTATTTTTTTTAGTTTTTTCCAATATAATATTATATTAATTTAATTAATTAATGGTTAATCAAAATAAATATGTCTTGTGACCATATTTTGCTTTTGTATACCACCAAGAGGACATAAATTATGCGAAAATATTGGAATTTTAAATAAATTATTTTATTTGCTACTTTTTAGTGTATTTTATTCTATATTCTATTCTATATAATTTTATTATTAAATATATAATGCCTTGAAAGGAATCAAAATTGTAATAAATACACAAAAATTCAATTTTCCGCGGGAAAACATTGGAGTATCCTCGTGAAATGTTTATAAAATGGCGTTGCCAGTGGCCCGAATTTACCCTGAAAATACAATTTTGACAATTGTTTTAAACAAATTATATACCCAGACGAGGTCGGGCTTTACTAGCTTTTATACACGAGTAAAAAGCAGAAGTGAATGTAAACTTGTCTAGAAGCTGTCCAAAGCGCAAACTTGAACCTGGTTTATACATAGCTTTTCGTTTTTCATGTTTTTCAACCTTTGTTATAAGAGTATTTTAATTAAAGCCAACAAATCTAAATAAATATGAACTGTTATTTAAATATATAAAATCGAAATTTGATACCTTATAATATCTATTTATTTATTAGCTTTCTGACTTCTTTAGGACATTTGACAAACTTTCTCCTAACATTATAAGCGTTTATTACAGGGTGTAAAGGTGCCTTATTGCTAAAAGAAAGAAATAATAAAATAAATAAATATTTAATAAATTTAAAACTATAGTTCTTAGCTAGCAAATTACTTAAGGGAAATTTATTTATAATTCTTAGTTCTTGGCATAAACAAGGCTTACACCTGGCAACCTTTATTATAAATTAGTCACTTGGAATTTTGTTAGCGAGAAATACAAATATTTCAGGATAAAAGTGCCTGAAGTTGGCAGGTAAATCACCCAAAACAGGTAACAAAAAATAAACCCCGCCCTTCCTGTGGCCCTTTCCTCTTACGGCAATCTGCATTCTGCGGAACTTTCTGACAATAAACATTTTGGCCAACAGCAACAACTACTGGCATGCACGACACTTTTGCCGACATCTTGGCTGAGAGCAAGATTACCAGCAAAAATTCTGTCCTAGGGACTTTGCTGATTTTCCTTTTGTTTTCCCTTGGACTTTTCATGCCTGTGCGCATATTTTTATGCGGGAAATTTTTCAATTTCTGCAATTGCAACTTTTGTGTGTTGCTGCTGCTGCTGCTTGTTTTTCCGCTGCTTTCGTTCTCCCCTCATTTTTTTTGGCGACTTTTGTTTAAATTATGCATACAGAAGTGTCGCAGCCACTTAGAGAAAGAAACGGAAAGGAGAGGAGAGGGCAGGGTAAGGGCAGGGTCTAGGGGTTGGGTGAGAAAAGTTTGTCAGCGCTTGGGCAGTCGCTGTGGATTTTCCGCATGAGAAATACTTTTAACACTTTCTGTTTGCCTTTTCCAACAAATTGAAAACGAAAATAAAGGATTATAGGCGATGGGGGTCCGTTCGCCAGACTCCGGACAGGTCAGGGTTTTTGAGCCGGAATCCCCGGCAGATTTATGTCCTGCGCGCGCTCTGTCTGCAAGAGATTTGTGCTCCTCATCCTGCTCCTCCTCGTCCTTTGGCTGTCGCGACAAAATCACTTTACACTTTATTAATTTTATTTCGCTTGTCTCGCCTTTGATGATTCGCAATTTCACTTAACTCTGCACTTATTTTTCGCCTGCTGACGCACTTGAGGCCTCCTCGTCACCGGCATTATCCTCTTCCACATCAGCGGTCCGCGATTAATGTATAGAAGCTGCGGTTAATTGCCAGCAGCTTGGCTCGATTGAAGCCATCCCAAGTGCGAAACACTGCCGAGTGAGCAGTCAATGGGCATTACTTAGAGTCAATTAATTATCTGGGTTGTTCGCGGCACCAAGGGGCCGAAGATAATGGTGTTTAAATTTAACTTAATTCGTGTTACCTTAATCTGAAGTAGATAACCCAGGCAGGTGTTGAGTAATCAATTTGATAAACCATTTCGATAGCCATGGGGCTGGGGGTTTAGTAAGGGATTTCTTGGAGGAAACTACGTGAGAATTTTGGGTCTTAACTGATTTGATTTTAGCAAAAATACTTTGGTCAAGGGGTGATTCATTATTAACAGTTTTAAAAGGATTTTGCGATGTGTCATATAAAATATAAATCAAATTGTACTGACAGTTGAGGTTTAAAATACTACAAATATTTATACTGAATATCTATTGATTAAATTTATAATATTATGTTCAAGTCTGAGGCAGGTTCTTTGTTACTTAAGCCTTAACAGAACATTAAATATCAGAACTTCCATCATAGCATTTTCTATAAATTTAAGCGTAAAGTTTTTTCTTAATTTAAATAAACCCCTCTCCTTCACAACCAATAAAAATGTATGCCATCAATGCAACTTCTCCTTTATCGCCTGGAAATAATCTTGCCGTGTCGCAACCTACAACCCACTGAACCGCATAAATCATCATTATAAGCATATTTGCAACTGTCCCCAACTAAACCGCCAAACAAGCAAACTGGTGAGGGAACAGTGCTAATTACTGTAATTTCGCCAAAGGGCCAGAAGGGGCTGTGTGCCCAGCTAACCACGTCATCCAGCCAGCGATAATTTTTGTCAACAAACCGGCGCAGAGTCTGGGAAACAAGATAGAAAAAAAGTAGGAAACTTGTACATCAGAGGGGCGTGACCAGACAAAGTTAAGGGAATGGCTGAGATAACCCGACCAGCAGACAGTTCTTAACTGGCAATTAGCTTGCCCACATTCGCCATTCTGGCTTAAATGTTGGATAAAGTGTTTAGTTATCTGTAATTAATCTGGATTTGAGTATGCTATTAAGGGAATTCAAGAAATTATTATTAAAAGTAAAAAGTAAATAAATGGATATATTATAGCATTATCCCTTTAAATACTTTCCCTTTAAAATATATAATTTCCTCTCCTGTACTTTATCATATTTTAAATCAATTTCAATTTTTATTGGCATCCTCATCATAGGCCTTACTGTAGTCTATAACCAAATCGTTGATAACCTTCTTGACCTCAGTGGCAAAAATAAAGTCCAGGTGCCCCCACGTGGGGTCAGGCACCTCATGCAACAGGGCCAAGTTGGGCAAAAGCTCGGGCAGTCGTAAAATGTCCTGTTTGTTGGCCGAACCATCCGATAGCCCATAGTACAGATACAGCTCAGAGGTAATCCGTCCCAAATCATAGGCTGGAGGCTCTGCTACTCCGTAATACTCCAGATTCTTGCGACTTCCCCAATCGTACAAACGGAACTCATTCGAAGTATAGGATTGAATGAAATGAATAGCCTGATTGGAGGAAATGCCAGCAGGATGCGTCTCAGCGATTTGCGGCAGCAGGGTCTATGAGTAGATTATTATTATCAGATTAATATCAGATCAAATAATCAATATCAAAGCTATGTCTCACCTTATTTAGATTTCCAATCTCAGGACCTCCCCAGAGCAGGGCCAGGGTCTTGCAGTAGCTCAGCAGTAAAGGCTGATTGCTGCAGGTGGTGTCCAGCAGCCGTTGAATGAATTGATTCTGGGGCAGGAATACCTGATTCTCCAGCAGAGCAGAACCTATGCCTGGAGTCCCAAAAACAGGGGCTGTGGCCACAATTAAACCCTCCGTGGTATTGCCCATAAATACAGGCGGAGCCAGCAGGTGAGCCGTCTTGATCTTGGCATTATACTCGGGTCGCGATGAACCCAAAACAACAAAAGAAGTGCAGCCCTGCGAATGGCCCACATAGTGCAAGGACTTCTCCTTGGTTACCTCCAGGATATAGTCGATCATCGTTGGAAGATCAATGGAGCCAATCTCGTGCCAGCTGAATTTCCAGAAATACGGATGCTTTACATCCAACTTGGTGTTGTTCCTCGAGTACAGGTTACCGCGAGCATTGCCCAGCCAGACATCATAGCCGGCGTCCGCATAGTTGTACGCCAGTCCGTCCTCCGGCCCATTGAGCAGGAAGCAATCCGAGCAGCTGAACAGGCCGTGCATGATGAGCACCACCGGACGCTGCTGGGCGCCATTATTCAGGCTGGGCGAATGCGGGATGCGAAACATGTTCAGGACATAGCCGTCCGGAGTCTCCACGAAGTGCGATTCAGCCGGGTAGCCATGCGACTCAATGCGCTCCGCCTGCAGCGAAAATCAAGATTAAATCAGTTGAAGAACTATTTGAGGTTAAAGGAACGGATGTAAAGGTTAAGATTATTTAAAACATTATATATATAATATTGCTTTCAGTTCTTGTTGCCTTGATTTTCTCCAGCTTCAACCCACCGAAGTCTTGATAGCCTTGAAGGGTATATCGATGAAAGGATCAAAGTCTTGTGTAGCTCCTGTTATAGCCACTAGGGCCAGTGTAATTAATATTCCTGTCAGCATTTGAACTATTGCTGTCCACTTTGGTCGTACGACTAAGTATTTTGCAGAATATTTCTGAAGAACCTTTGCCTCAATCTAATCTCTTGATTAGATTTCGAGTGAGGCTATTTATTAGTGTTTCCTTGATACCAGCTAAACGCAGCCAAGATTTATATACTTCTCGGTGTCCATTTGGATTATTCGAGGTGATTATCGTCCAATTGATATACTTGCCCAAGGGGGTACATACTGAACGCAACGATAGGGTTAATTGTTTTATGCCTTTCAATGGCAATAAAGTTAATATAATTAAAAGGTACTCGGTGGGGTGGTTTTGGCACAGCTAAAATTGTTTAATAAATAAATGTAAAGTTATAATAATTGCAAAAATAAACCTGTTCCTTAAGCTACTAGATAGTTTGTTTACTTTATTTTTATGGCTCATAAATTTTAACCATAATTTAAAGGTGAATACCTCTGTCTAGTTCAAGGTCTGTGCTACTCTTTTGGCCCATTTTAATTAGCTTTCTCTCCATTAGGGGCATTACCAATGGCCATACACAAAATACCCTCGATCCTTGCAAGCCCAGGACAATGGAGGTATATCCCCCTTTACCAATCAGACGGGTAAAACGAAATGTTGGAAATTGCAGAACACGCGTATCAACGAGTTGCGCCTGACTTGCTGTGATTTTTGCATTATGTCAGTGAATTGTTATGCGGCGAGATAGCGAGCGGTGCATCAGAAGAATGGTTGGAGTTGGGTGGGCGGCACCGATGGTGGGGAGGGTGGTTGTTGCGTCAGGCATGGGAGGAAGGGTGGGGACTGCAAGATGGGGAGTCTCTGTGAGATTGGCATTAACTGTGCCGAAAGCCACAAATTGCGAGCTTCGATGACTGCCGCTCTTTACGAGAGTCTCTCACTCCTGTACTCAGTCTGTGTGTGCACAAAGAAAAAAAAGTGATCACTTTTTAAATTAGCCTAAAGGATCTTGAATCCTGTTGAAGCTAATTAAAATTAGAAAACTCTTTGCATACTTCTAGGCGGATATTTAAAATATGAATATGAAAATATGAATGAATCTATAGAGATAACAGAGCACTTCCTTTGGTTCTATTATTTGAATTAATACAAAATAATCTCCTTGTTTAAATATTTCTAAGAAATTTAATTTTATGAATTACTTAATTGGCATTCTTTTCAAAGATTCATTCATCACTGAAATAATTATCAAAGTATAACGAAAATTTAATGGACATTTCCCAAAGTGTTATCCTTTCGAGTCCTGTGATGTATGTGTATACGAGTGCGGCATTGTCACGGCAATGTCGGCGCCGACGGATACTGGAAGGAAGGATAGATAGACCGAACCAAACGTAAATGCGGTTCATTGAAATTATGTAAAGTGACGGCAGTGCAGGACGGTATCCTGGGGACGAACAGCAAAAACGAGCAACAAGACAGCACAAATTGGAATACATTTTCCTGAAAATGCAAGCAGCAACTATCGAAAGAAAATATAAGTAACAGTATAAAGTTTATATTTTATATTAAGTTCTGAAAAATGATCTTTTCTTTTCTGAAAATTTATGAAAACTTGGACTGAAAATTTAATGTTTCGGGTAACAAGAAATAACCAACAAAGGAAACATTTGAAATATAAATATTTTTAATGAAATTTGCTAATAATAAGTAAGGCTTAAAATTACTCAAAAAGAATTAAATGTAGTCTTTATTTTGAAACAATCTTGTACTTCCCAATTTTCCATTTAAACTACAGTTTCACTTCACATTCAATCAACACAAAAAAAGCAAGACATGAGAAAATAGAAAATAGCTGAAAAAAGTGTTACTTTCTGTACGTGGAAAGTGAAAGAGTGAAATAAAATCCTCAATTTTCTTCTGCTCGTTTTACTAAACGCTTTTGCGGCATCTTCTTTAGCTCGTTTTCAGCTTGCTCGGCACTTTCCACTCGAAATTCAATTAAAACAACTTAATTGGCTGCCTGATGAGCGCCAATTGTTTGCCAAAATGCATTCCGATTGCATAAAAAAAATGCTTTTCTTTTTTGCTATGTTTCCCTAGGCTCACGACAATTTTTCCATCCGCCAGCTGGAATCGTGACTTATCATAAATCTAAAGTTGTGCCATGCAATATATGTACCCCTAGACGTAGGTGACGACGGCATAAACAATAACGATGGCAATAACACCAATAACAACGTCGTCATCAATGTGTCAAGTTTGTGTTAATGGCCGAGTCAAAGAGCCACTTACAAGCCATCTGCCCAGCCAACTCAACCTGCCCCTCAAAGTTGTTTTCTTACCTTTGCTATTATACATATTTGCTTTCCCTATTGCCAGGGGTCAGGGCAGAGTTGAATGTCAAATTTGCACATACCCATATGGTTTTACAAGCTTTTGTCGTGCCTTTGTGGTTTATACTAGCAAATGAAACACTTACAAACGGAAGCCTTCGATTTTATTTCAATTATAATGCAAGAAAGTGTATTTTGATATATGTCAAATTATGATTTTAAATTGTAAGCGGCACAATGACAACACATACAGACTGTGGACCATTGAACTTGAACCACTTGCAAGTAATTTATAAATTGTGATACAGGCAGCTATGAATAATTGGCTCAATTATGGGTTTTTGTGTTTAATGAGCATAAGATACATCCAAGAAAACTTGTAAAAACCGTAAATAAATATACTTTTTATTGAAGATTTATCTTTATTGTATTTACATTGGTTAAATTTATGCAATAAATAAAATGTACTTAAATTTATTCACACCGCAATTAGTATATCTTTGATGCTGACCAAAAATCAAATATTTTGCTATTAAAAATGATTTATTTAAACATTTTGCTTACATATTCCCTCATGGTTAACCATTGCGACCTTCGTGCTAGCAAAGCATTGTCAAGGCCAAAAGCAAATGCTCACAAAGCTATAGCCACTTGCAGCTACCATGATTTGCAGACATCAAGTTGTATGATGGATATGAAAAAATGCAATATTTCCAGTAGAATAATTTTGTGCATTTTCCCTTTCGCATCCTCTGAAGCTATTGAAGAAGTTCTGTGCGAGTATGCATATGACATGGTAGCTATATTTTTTTGCTGCCTTGCCTTGCCTGCAATTGACAAGCACAATAAATTGTGAAATATGGCCGTTGCCTTGCCAGCTCCCCTATAACTTTATCCTGTGTCCTCATCTGGGAAAATATTAAAATGTAGCTATGCAGGCGTCCAAAGGATGGCCAAGCTATGCGAGCGGGCGTGTGAATGAAAAATAAATATATGCAATAAAATATAAAGAAAGTAATATGTTGCACAGAAATATTCTGTATTTCAAGGAAGTAAAATTAAATAAAAAGTATTTAAAAATATGTAACACTTACAATATTTCTTAAATAAAACATAGTTAGTATGAATATCTTAAAGCTACCAAATTTTAATTAGAAAATATTTCCAAAAAGAGGTTTAAAATTAAATATTAAGGGAAAAAAAACCCTTTTTTTGCTTGATATTTTTTAAAGTATACATTATTATATTTTTAATATTTTTTTCTGTAAGGTATAGTTATGCAGACTCATAAATTCAAATAACATGCAGAGTTAGTGGCAGGAAGGAAGCTCCCAACACTTTGGCATCCATTTTAAAGATAAATTGCAACCGAATATCGTTTCATTTGTTTCAGCTTTTAACCCTTTTTTTGTGAATGATTTTCATTTGTGTAAATACATTTATTTCGCCAATGTGTGGTAAATTGTTGCGTCCATTAAATTGCATTTAAAATGTGCATACTCAACATTACCGTGCATCACTCTCGTCAGCACCCCGCCAGGTGTCGTGACGTGTCAGTGACAGAGGGACAAGCGGACAGGCGGACAGGTGACCACACCGCAGAAAAGCAAGCCAAACATGTGTCGGGCTTTAATTATGTCATAACATAAGCCGGAGAAGGCTTGGACAGCCGGGTGAGGGTCCAATATGATGTGGCATGTTTCGTTCGAAAAACACACGAAAATACTCAATTTGCATTTGTGCAACAATAGAAACGCGCTATTAAATTCTGTATTTGCCTTTGTGCTCGTTACAAATGCAATTGAACTGAGAGGAGTGATATGGAAATTGTTTCCATTTACATTTTTCAGTTGTGAGCGCTTTAAGGAATCAATCAGTTATGAATACGAGTATTTTATTTATTCTCCCTCTTAATGTGCATTTTCAGCGTTCGCTTAGTTGGAAAATCAAACATAACCAAGCCATAAATGCCTGTTCTGTGTTAGTTTTTTAAATGTCAACACATCTGCATATCAGGTTTTTATTTTAAAGAAATTAAAATTTTTGTCAATTTTTGGAAATTTTAATGATGTAACCCCTTACATTTTTTTTCGAAAATTGAGTCAAAATTTTTTTCTTAGTTGCATACCTCAATCGATTCGATTTTTCATGCTGATCATGAATATATATGGAATATAGTGTCGGAAATGACTCCTTCTTATTTTAATTTCATAAAACCCTTTGAAAATACCCTATAAATCCTAATAATTAATTTAAATATCATATCTCTAAAATCCTTATTTTCTCTGTACCCTACTTTGATAAATATAAAACATATAGTTTATTTACTGAGATTAATTTTAAAATTGAAAATAAAACAGCATTTGTTCACTTGATGGTTCGTTTGAAATTGTAAATAAAATAATAATAAAAAAATTTACATTAACAAAGTGAAATTATCATTTTTTATTTTAATTTCAAAATATTGTTTAAGGAAGTGTATTAAAAATATATAAAGAGAGGCAACATCATCTCTAATCTATTTTTTAATAGAATTTGTTCTTTCTGATAGCTAAAACTTGTAATGAGAAATGTTAAATATAGTACAATTGATCTATTAAAATTTGTCATGCAACTAAATATATACTATGAACCTCTTAGCAATATCTTTAAAGACCCTGAAGATTAGCACCTATTTCATGCTTCCAGTCAAAAGTGGCATCTTTTTTTATGACTCTCGATACTATGTTTTATTTTCTTCTTATTTTTGGCTCTTGCCACTTATGCCACAAATGTGTTGGCAACTCGTGCCGCCCCCCATGCCACCCCCTAGCCACCCATTTCCACCCACCAGCAACATAAACAGCAGCAACTAACTCATGCAAAACCAATTAGGTGCGGTCGTTTCGCATCGCAACTTCAACACGATGATGCATTGTGGATCGCCTAACCCTCACACTCCCCCTCGTCAGCCACTGGCCCTAACGTTTTAACCAAGTTTTAATTATTGCAACGTATGTTAGTGTGTGTGTTGCATTTTTTGGATTTAACAACTGCGGTCGAAATAATAGAACTAATTACGGCTTAACAGCAACGATTATGTGTTGTATTAAACACAGCAGAAAGGGAGGATGCCTTATTTAAAGTTATGGAGTAACTGCATTTCTATCAAGAATTATTTTAACCAAAGGAAAATATTATCTATAATAATTATTCCTTTATTTTAAAGTCAAAAGAAAAATATTAGTAATATAATTCGCAGTACTAAAACTAAACCCCCAAGTGTATGTTTTTAACCGATTTTCTACGCTACCCCACAAATGGTTTGAGGGAAAAATCACATTTTGAAATATATCACCTTTCGTGCTTTTTCTTGCATTTATTTGTTAGTTTTCCTTGTTGCATATTTTTTCTTTTTTTTAATAATCTGCGATCTCGAACCTCTTCTTGGCCAACTCTCATCTCATCTCATTAACGGGAAGAGCCGCTGGTGCATTGCATTTGGAGTGTTGGTTGAAGTTTCTGGCATTTGCTGGCTGCTTCTGCTTAACTGAGTTTTCGCAAAACTCAAACTTCTTGGCACCTCAAGATGTTGTGCCAGTGTTGAGCCATTTGCAAACGCTCACTAATTGTTGCCTGGGCCCAACTGCTCCTCGAGTTGTTAGTATGAGTTGTGTTGGCTGTAATTGAATTGCGGAAGCGTTCAGCGGAATAAGTGCCATTATTTTTCGAATAGAGCAGTCTCGCGGAACAGGGCATTACCAGAAAGGACGCTTTAAATGATGCTTAAAGGAGGTTGGAAAAAATTTAAAAGAGAGAGTTTCCTTCAAGTTAAGGTGGGTTAGGATATATTGTTTAAATTAAGGTGAGAGTTTTCTAGGCCAGTGGGACTGTAATTGGACATTTATTATTTATTTATGAATTTTACACGGAGGTGCTATAGAAATTTGTAGAGATTTTTTAAAAACCTTAGAAATTATGTTACATAATTGTACTTCTTAAAAAACAAGCATACATTGAACTAGTTACCTAAACAATTTTTTTGGCAAATACACTAGTAAACATTTTATTTACATTTCCTGGTTTAATAATTAATATCAATCCTAAAATGTTAATATAAATTTAAATATTAACTGCTTTATAATTTATTTCCAGCATATTCAATTCTCTTGAAAATCCTCCACCATTTTCTGTACCTAAAACCATTATAAAATTGTATTAAATAATTTAATTAAATATTTATTAAGATGTATTTATATGAGAAACTATTTTATCTTACAAATTAAACCCTTGCCTAGGTCAAACGTGCTGCAAGCTTAGCGTCAAACAAGTGGCTCGAGCTCCGTCTGAGCCACTCTTATACGCGCCTTACGGTCATGCAACGGCGCCGCGTATAAGAGTGCTAGAAAAGAAGTGTCTTAACTTACAGCCGACATGCACAATCCATTAAGGATAAATGCATTCGGAAATTACAGCATAAAAAGGATAAGCGGCACAGGCAGTGACAGGGAAGGATATACCATTTAAGTCGCAGCTTTCATCTGTTGCTCCTGGCGGTTTCATTAAGTGTGGCAGTAAAGCAAACAGTTCCACCATGGAAATTACGCTTAATATAAAATAATAATAGTTGTACGTCCAACGAGACAAATAATTGGATGACAGTGAAAATCTATTAAGCAGCATTTAAAAATAAACTAATTTGGTGGCTTTGGCACTGAAATTGATTTCAATTGAGTAATTTGAAGCGAGCAAAAGCAATTTGACGATATCTATATATATAGAGTGATTATCCAGAGGAATACGGAGTTGTCAATTGGTAACATAATAGGCTGGTTATACACCAGGCTAGACAATGGCCCTCCGGTGGTGTTGTTATAAAACGCCAGAAGTCGGTTACCTGAAGTTGGGTTAGGTATCGGACCAGCCGCCGAGTTAGGGGAGCCAACTGTTGATATGCCCGGCTGGGCAAAGAGTTTCGCATTATAATTTACCGACCGACTTAACTCGAGCGTTACGGGTGCGCGAGGAATGGGGGATTTTTGGAGGGGCCGGGCACTACCTGGGCAGTGCTTACTGTGGCACTTGTGATGCTTCGGCCGCACGGGTTTGGCTCATGCCAAACACGTTTACCAGTAGCTACACTTGTAGAAAAGCAAAGAAAGTTCTATCAGAGGGTTTAACATGTCTCTATAGAGGTTTAATAGATTAACTTCATTAAAATTATAATATTATCTTAAGAAGTATTCCTACTAATGTCTTAAAAACATAACTAAGGCTTTACAGATTTAAAGCGAATTTTTAGGAATTAAGAAAACATATCAATGCCCATTTTTAGAAGTCCTAAAATGTTTTCTAAATTTTATTAAGTATTCCTTTAGCTCAAAATCGATTCTACCATGTATCTGTAACCTAATTTAACTTTCTTTATTTCCAGTGTATCCAAACAGACAAAACCGACACCCGCATTTTGAACGCCACTCACTCGCTTGGCCAGTGCCCACTTCGATCCATTCACCCATTTCTTGTGCGAACTGTCGGAGAAAGGGGCTTGCTTGGGGGCAGGAGGGAGCCCTTAGCCACCTTTCAATGTGGCGGTAATTACTCCATTTAAGGCTGTACCCCTTCGCTGATCAGTCCCGCCTCACCTGGCAGCCAATCAGTGACCAACTGCTGCGGACACTCTGCCCGCCGTGTGCATAAATTAACAATGGCAAAATGTGTGTCGACCGACATTCCTAATCAAATTCAAATTCAATATGCATTTTGTTTCAACTCACCAAGATGTGTGTGTGTGGGTGTGCAGGGAATGGGAGAAATTGTGGCTGGGGGAGTGGTGGCTACCACAAGAACCAGAAGAAACTCCAAAAGTTGATTGTGCCGAGACCCCTGGAAAAGACAATAAAATGGGCAAACTAAATGACCAAAAACACAGAGATAGGAAAAGAAGGGAAAATAAAGGTAGAAAAGGAAAATTGTATAGAGTTTAAAAAGACTTTTGAATATTCTTTTATTTTTTAATAAATATTAAATTAAGGAGATTTAAAGAAATGCTAAAATCAATATTTTCTGAACCATTTTATTGCACATTAAATTACATTTTAAAGAATTAGAAAATGTACCACATTTCTGATAAGAAATTAACATATTTATATATATTTTTATTAAAAGGTTGATTTTATAATTTATATTTAAAAATATTTAATGAAATTGAATTGAACACTATGCCGTAAAATAAAAAATAGCATTTAAATATAAAACTTCTAAAAGTGTTATACATTTTTGAATTTCTTGTATATTTTATTATTTATCAAAATACATTTTATAATTTTACATGTTCAATTTTAATTATTCTGTATTCTTTTTAGGTTTACATGCCTCTGCTTTAAATTTCCTTTACCCTCACTCAATGTCAAACCTCTTTCTTATTTATATTCATAGTTTTGTGCATAGAAAAAGTTTCTGTAAAATACAAAATATCTCTTTTTAAGGGTATTTAATATTGTATGCAGTCGATGGAAATATTAAATGAATACCAAATGAGGACGAGAGTGCACACAGAACGAGCATTTGTTGAGCATTCAAATATTAAAATGGCTCACCTACAGCTTGAACTTGGCTCCAATGTGGGGATGTAAGGGAGGGGCGGTGGACCAACCAGTTTGCTGCATTTTAAATGTTGCTACAAAAAAATAACACCTTTTTTGGGCGTAGAAACTTTTACAAGACTTTATTGATTTTAATATGAAATTAGCGAGGCATGGAGAATGAAAGAAAATGATATAAAAAAGGCAGAGAAAACAAGTCTGAGAAAAATTGGGTTACAGAAACTAAAGTCTAATAATGATCGAAATTAAGATAGCCAGGAGGTTAATGCTTGGGTCATAATTAGCTGGATCTCTGTCTCCGATATGGAAATTTATTTTGGTCAATGTAAAGGCGGGCTAAGGTTCCTTGAACTTCAAAGAAAATAAGTAAAGAACTTGTACAAGGTAAATGAACTCTTACACTTTCAATATTTAAGTTAATTATGATTTAAATTATTTAATAAACCATTTAAAACCATTTTTTTGTCTTTAACATTTTAAATATTTAACAATACATTTTCCTTCGGACCTGCCACAAGCTAATGAGCCAACATCCATTTTAACTATGTATTAATGCGGTAGCAAAAAAAAAGAATATACATTTTTGTTGGCTAAATTTGGCAATGCTTTAATATTCAATTAGTTATGTAAATTATGCAATGGCAGGCGGCATGCAAATAAATATTGTTTGTAGCGAACAACAGTTAACGGGTCTCCCTCACACTCCATTACTATTATTTATTATTTCTTTGAGCTATATTTGGCCAAAACGAAAGACACAAAGGAAACAACACCGAACTATGGCATTTTAAATTAGCCACAAGACATAATAATTATTCAGGAAATCGCCAAAATGAGTTGTCAGCAGACACCAAAGGAGAAAAATAATTTATATAGAGATAAAATCGCTAGCGAAACCATTTTAAAAGGCATTTAATGAAGCATCTGAGCTGGAGACCTCGAAGCAACACTTTCATTTGTAACTCATTAAAATCATAATGCCGCAGCATTATTACCATTACAATCATTATTGTCTCGGGCCAAGGACCGCACTGGCCATAAATCATGCAATTTCTGGCCTTTGAACTTCAAACAACGACATCACCCCATTTCGCTTGGCTGAGTGAATTTTAATTGTTGATTAGCGATTGCGTAAACTGCAGCTTAATTGCTTTATGAATGTCTCCCACTAAACTGGTAACGGTTATTAAATTTAATTAAATATATATTTGAATGATTTGATATAAATATGATATAGATTTAATATTTCTTCAATTAAATTTATAATCTAACAAAGCTGAACTCCACCTCGATCTGCTCTGCAATCCATCAAAAATTCAGTTTATTCTTAGTTCAA
The DNA here is from genome assembly GCA_008042485.1 of Drosophila mayri. Taxonomy (NCBI): domain Eukaryota; kingdom Metazoa; phylum Arthropoda; class Insecta; order Diptera; family Drosophilidae; genus Drosophila; species Drosophila mayri. The sequence goes on from VNJN01007606.1 coordinate 99,878, forward strand.
TGCCTTCGTCCTGGCCTCCAGTTCATAATCCACTTGTGTTTGTTTCTCTATTCGCTTAGCCTCAGGTACACAAAAAGTAAAAAGGTAAAACCAAATGCACTCAAATTAAATTTCGTGGCGTTGTATGCCCCATGGGGAATAGACCGAGTACAGCTGGTCAGAAGTTGACAATTTTTTTTGTATTACTCTTTTTTCATTTATTATTTTTTCTTTTCTTTTCTAAGCCCTATGGAGGTTTTTGTGTTTCGCTAAAAAAAAGGTGGAATAAAGCCAGGAGACTTTTTTGTTTGACTTTGATTAAAGTGCTTATTGGATTTGCTAAAAAAAAGGGAAAATATATAGGAAAACAAAAGGAGCGTTGGCTGTGTATTTGTGTTTGCTTTTCTACAGAAAAATTGTGGAAAACAAATGAAAAACTGGTTGATGTACTAGAACAATATATATAAATATTTTTCCGAGGCATTGTTATATGAATTGTCACAGAAATTGTATAAAAATTCATTTTGACTCACAAAATGTAACCTTTTGATGGTAGGTTGGTACCTACCAACCTTTTGATATTTTATGTAATTTTTGATTTAATATTTTATGCAATTTTTATTAATTAATGGCTAAAAATGTATATTGTTTGCTTACTTAATAAATGATTTACTTAATTTATAGAAGGATATGATAATTCTCTTCTGAATTTATGCCCGTCTTGGGTTTAATATTCGTGTCCTGAGTCATCGTATTGTTTTAAGACTGGCTTTTGTCTTTTGCCAGCTTTTGTTTGAAGCTATTGCTTTTAATTTTCATTTCCAAAAAAGTTGAACTGCATTTAAGGTCCGTTTGTTTATGCAAACGCCATAAAAAGTGGCTGATGATTTATGTTCGCACGAATGTTTCTGATTTGAGGTATGAATATTAATGTGGCACTGGTCAGGTTTATGCGGTATTTTCCGAATGGAAAATAGAATATTTAGATGAAAAATAAACTAGCTGAACTTTTTAATAAATTTTAAATATGTTTGTTTATATTTATTTTAATTTAAAATGCCTTTCATTTACCTTTCTTATCACTATAATTTTTTAAAGTCCTCATAAACTCACTATAATGTCTTGGCATAAACCCAGTGCACCCGAATCTGGCTTTGCTTGGCGAAGAAGAAGATGCTGGCCGGGCAGGAGGGGGACAAAGGTGGCCCCAACGCCGAAATCGTGTTTGCACGCTCGCCTTATGCAATTGGCCCGCTGCCTCGTTGTATTCATTCCACGCCAGTCTTGGCCAACTTGGTGTCCATGGTGCTGGTGGTGGTGACGCGTTTGATTTACGTAAAGAGATGTGGTTTTTTATCGCTTTTGCCATTTTCGCTGCTGCTGCTGCATCTTTGACGACCTTGACGACCGACACCAGATTGTGCAAACGAACCAAACGCCAACCGCCTTCTAACTATGCCAGCAAACAGAAAAAATAACAAGTGAAGATTAAGCTGAAGAAAAAACTGGTGAAGAAGAGGATCTTAGAAAACATAGTTAAGACTAGGTTTCAGCTGGGACCTTTTTGGTCATGGAACAGTGGTTAAACTCCAAATTTTTAAGCTACATTCTTTCGTTAAGCATTTATAATATTACCAAAAATAATTATTTGCATTTTCTTGTCTAGAAATTTGTACTTACTCATCAGGTATTATCTTACATTTTCTTATATTTGAACCACAGTTTGTTCATTCAATGGCTGGACAGTTGGCCACTATGAACTTGAGGGCTAAGGCCGCCAAAATGAATGAAGTCGGTAACTTTATGGCCCTCTTTGTGCCGGACTCAAGTTGAAGTTGAAGTCGGAGGCTTTGGCTGCGGCTTTTCTTAAGCCTTTTGTCCGGCAAATCGGTTGCAGCACAGTGCAGCAATTACACGTGGAAACACAAATAAACCAAAGTAAGCGAGGCAAATGGTTATCAGGGAATGAAATGCATTGAAGCATTTAGTCTGCATGACATTGAATGTTTTTTTGAGGTTACTTGAATTGTTATTATTCAAGTTTTTGAGCTTGAAATCAGTGTGGGTTGAGTTGAAAAAAATTTTGGGGTTTTGGTACACTTCAGTTGGAAATATATTTATAATTTCCCAACATTAAATTAAGAAGTATTTAATTAAATGATTTTTAGCTTTTCATAAGATAAACTACCATCTTTTATTTAAAATTTGATATTTATATTTGTTATTTTTATTTAATTAAATATAGAGAAACACTTTTGTTGCCATTAAAATACTCTAACTGATGTTCATATTACGTATACGCACCGAATTATCACGTATACGTATTAATTATTTCATTCTAAAGAGAAAATATCCTTTGCTTACCCAAATTTTCATTTAATTGGAAATAATTCTGCCTCTTAGACTCCACCACAAATGATTGAATAATTACATTTCCGATATTCGTTCAAAACATTGCCATTGTTTTGCTGTTTTAGATGATTAAACATTGAAATTGAAGCCGAATGTGTTAAGTGCTCGGAGCCATCGATAACTTGGGGAATGCATTTTAAATTATTAGTGCACTTCCATTAACATTATAATTATTATTATTATAACAATAATTACTGTTACGGTTGCTGATATGATTTATGAAAAACCGAATTTAATTATACTGCTGCTGCCGCTCGGGCCAATTGAATTAAATGCCTGCCAGACAATGATTGTTCATGGCTATTGGGCCACTCCCCTTTCCCCACCTCTTAACCCACTCTCAGCGTTCATTCTGCGCCTCAATTAACGCGGGCAAAAGCAACAACAACACCGAGCAGTGAAAACGCCAGCGGAAAGGCCAGAGGAGAAATAACAACAACAATAGTACCAGCAATGTGCATTGGTCAGGCCAGAGAAAAGCAATTTTTTTTTGGGAGTGAGTGCGAAGATAGCCGGGAATCGTAAATTTTGTACAATTTGAACTCGAAAGTCGTTAAATGTTACACAGGCCACAGCCATGGAACAGGAGATGTCGCTGTGGAGGGCAGAGGGCTAGGCAGGCAGCTGGTTTCTGGTAGTGCACTGGCAAAAAAAAAAAAAAAAACATTAAGACGTGTGATAGAAATATGTCTTGCCAAAAAGTTAAGAAATTATAATCTAAATAATAAAATAAAATAATAAAATAATTTATTATATTAGCAAACTCATTTTTGAAAAATGTTTAACTTAAAAAATAGCTTGTCAACTTATATGAAAATATATTTCTAAAATAAATAATATTATTATTGATTGATATTTAAGCAATAACCGGTTAAGGAAGTCTTAAACTGTTGTGATTTTTGGTTTTCTGCTTTCAAAGTTAGCTAAAAAAAAAATTAAAAATCACATTCTCTACACATTTTTTAGCAGTGCACACGCACACCCCTCTTTTACCAGCAGTGGTAATGGGTTGCAGGGTGCACAGAAAACATGAAAGCCAAACGTGAGAAATTGGGTCACTGGAGAAGGCATGGATGGCGTTTGGCCCAAGAGGAGGGCTCTGGCAAGGAAGGGGGCAATAGAAATTGCTAGCAATTGGATACTGCTGGACGGCCAAATGTATTCTGGATGAGGGCTAAAAGAGGGAGAGCTGGGAAGCAGAGGGCTAAATGCAATGCGTGCCTTTCCCTTCGGCGGCTAAGTGAATTGCTAGAATTCCTCATTTTACCAGCCCTGGCTCTCCTTTTCCCCCAATTCAAAGGCAATGCGTTTTAAGTGTGATAAGTAAATTTACCTTTCGGTTTGTTTTGGGTCAAACAGATGAAACTTCACAGCAGAAACTTAATTTCCAGTTGGTCAATTGAGAGAGCACTAAGCCGAGTTTCTCTATTGCTTTCATTAGAGTCTTAAATTGAATTGAAGTGGATTTTTCCTTAAATAAATTTAAAAATGCTAGAAAGTGGCCAAACAAATAAATAAGCAAGGAACAACCACTAACTCGGCTATTTATGAACTTAATTAATGCAACACTTTCTTATCAATGGCGGTATTTTGCTTGTAAGCAATTCCTTTCCACTTCACTTGGTTGCCATCATAAAAATGCAACGAATTTGAATAAAAACACAACAATTCTGAATGAAAACAGCAACAAAAACATGGCAAAATGAAAAGCATGCGATAGGTAAATGTGTCTAGCAGACCGCAAGCGAATGCCAACGGGCAATGTAAATTTCCTCTGTTAGCCCCCTCTGTTACTCCCCCGCCTCCATTTCCCGCCATTTTCCTCACAAACAAAAATGGTAAAGAAAATCCAGCGAAAATGTTTGCATTTTGTTCCGCCAAGTTTTGTTTGCACTAAAGATAGCGGTTTGGGTCCGTTCTCTACGGTACAAGGGGAGTCCCTTGCCTCCAGTCTTTTTCGTCTTGGGCTTCGGTTAGCTATTTTTAGTGCATTACTTTTAGAGTTAACACGCATGGGAGTTTTTCCGTGTGTGTGTGTGCGACCAGGATTTATTATTTTCTACGTGCATTCAAAGTAGAAATTTAAGAGTTGCAAATCATTTTGGGCACACACACCCACACGGTTCATATATGGCAAAGGATGCTCGTGAGCGAGCCGAAGGATACTCACGCCCGCTCAAGTGGCTATTTATCCTTATTTCGCTGGAAAGGCACACTAAAAAATATGTATAAAAATTCCTCGTTTCGGCTTAAGTAGTTGAAAGCTTTGAACAAGTGCAGCATGGAAGGACCATACAAGGCTATTTATAAATGATTTTTTATAGTGGTCCTTGCACGTGCGCCCTGCTTGAAAGAATCCTCTTGGAACTAAAAATTGGGTGCTGCTTTAAGTTAAAACTAAACCAAAAGATGGTCACAAGAAAGTATCAACTATCACCTTTTTATATTTACTCATAATCCTAGCAAGTCCTGACGTTTTTTCCCTAATGAACACAGGTCCTTTTACAACATCTCGTACAACCTTTGGCCAGTTCCTTCACCAACTTGATGGGATTCCCTTTGATGCCCTGTCAAGTATAAAAATTGAGCCACAAAGCTCAATTCAAGGAAGGAATAATATTAAACCAGCTTTTCTGACAAGCCAAATTGATTCTTAATTAATTTATTTCATTACCAACCAAAAAATGCCAAGCTAATAAATAGTCAAAAGAGGGCGAAAGGAAAAACCCCTCCTGGCCCGAGTCAAAATCCAAGTCGAAAATATGTCATATTCCAGCAGCGGCTAAAGCTCGCATAATTTATGAGAGAATTTTTGCTCCTCTTTTTTTTGCTCACAGGAATGTGCAAAAGGTTGAGTTGGGTTGGGTATTCGGGTCACAGGTGATGTATTGTATTTCACTGATTTATTGCTTTATTTATGCCCAGACAGAAGGCGATTTGTGTCACAGACAAGTGGGGCATGGCCAGAGCAATAACGAAAATAAATAATAATAATAATAATAATAACATTTCTAAGCATTTGATTACATGTTGGACCTTCAACGATGTAAGTGCCTGGCATACCTATAATAAATAATATATATAAATAGTAATATATGCTTGTGTGACCTGGTTAGTCGCTTATTTAATTGTCTGCTCAATTTATTGCTGAAATAAATTTAAAGAAATTAAATTTAGAAATTATAAAATTGATATATGCACAATTTAAAACCCACTTAACCATAAATACATTTGCGGCTCTTGTCTCACTGATACTTTGTGTATTGATTAATGGATTTTATATAGCATGTAATGTCGAATTTTTTTTTGCTGAACCAAATCTGTCATCGAATTGGGTCAGATTATATTTATGGAAATGCACAGGCATCTGTTCAGGCATGGCAATTTTAACCTTGATGGGGGCATCCCCCCTTCTATAACTTAAGCCTCACAAGCTTTTCCACTTTCTACGTGATGTTGACGTTGTGAAGGTCTGTTCTCCTTACCCACAACTTTTCGCTATCTCCTTGCTAAGCAGACATGGGTTAGGTCCTGAATAATGACCCTGGCAGCGGGTGTGTGGTTGTCCTCTTGCCCGCAGGCTCCTCCCAAGTTCACTTCTCTTTTCATTTTTGTCTTTTCCCCCCTACAAGACACCCGCAAAGCCAGCCAGCAGCAGCTACCACTCTACGTTTCTGTGTCTGTGTTGACCACAAATTATGCACGTGGGAAGCCGAGAGCGGCCCAAACAATTGCACAGCTGTCCTTGAACCCTGAAGCTCCTAGCTCTGGCATTTTATTTGTTTGCGATGTGCACGCACACACAAAAAACACACACAGACCTAAGGATGGAATTGATGTCCTTGCCGGGGACATAATATATGACGCTGGATCGTTTGCCATCTACGTGTTTGAGTTAGCTGGGTTTCAAGTGTCAATCCAATGGGTGACAAAAAGCATTCAGAAAATAAGATAAAATCTATCAAATAGAATAAGAGCTGATCTCCAGAAATAATGGGTATCTAGGCTAAAAAATTGTATTCGAAGAAGATTTTCTTATTATTAACGAGCAGCAAAATGGTTTAATAAATAAAAGACGATTAGCAATTAAATATTTATAAAGTAAAGACATTGGAATGAATTTCTTAATTTGGCTAACTCCTATTTTAATTTAAAGCATACAAAAAATTTTCAAAAATGTAAAGTTAATTTACAAAATTAAATCAATTTTTTTTAAGAAACACAGAAAAAAAATACATTTATTATCCTTATAACAATATGGAAAACCCCACGTTTCCAAGCTATCAAGGCTCATCTTATACATTTGTTGGTTTTGTCAACATTCGATGCCTTAAAATTCTGTGAATTTAATTCATGAGCAATATAAAATTCAGGGAAAAAGTCAGGGGCTTCAATTCATTATCCGGAATTGGCCACAATCGAAATTGAAACCTCGCAATGTGCGGTCGAAGTTCATGTGGAACTATAGTTAATTGCGTTCGTGGGAAATTGGTTGGGTGCCGCTTTTGGCCATCGACCATCAATTTCATTTCGATCCTGGCCACCAACATTTGTAATTTTGCATATGAAATTGAACTAGCAATGTTTTCCACATGCAAACACACATTTATGTGTAATCAAAAGGACACAATGCGTGGCAAAAGTTTAGATAGATTTTATAATATCTTCAAGGACTAAAAATTGGAAAGTAAATGTACAAAAAATATAGAAAAAGAAACTATGAATTTAAGGTAAATTTTATATAAGAGCACCTTTTTTGGTATATTCGATTCTCTTAACATGTTTTTGTGACTCCCTCTCAATTTTCTTAAACCGGAAATCCGCAGAAATAAACATACAAGCAAATTTCCTGTACAGGAAACAATTCCGCTTGAACCTAAATTAATCTCAATAAATACATTTCCATCTCTGCATTTGTACATTTTCATAAATTTCCAAATTTACATAACATTTTCTAGTACGGCAAGCAGAAAAATATGCTTTCACAGGGGCGGAGGAAATATGGAGAGAGATGCCAACACGTGTCTTCAATTTCGGGCGGAAATTTAAAGCAAGGCCAGATTCTATCACACGAGCAATTAAAGTTTCTGGCCGTTGAATTATGTACATTTCATTTTGTGAGAACGCTGTCATGTCAACGGTGATACGGGAGTGCCAGCCGAGAGGAAAAGTGAAATGAACATTTTCGTATCAACAGGCAGCCATGGAGGCAAGTTTGAAGAGCATAAAATGCTGACCAAGTTATGATGTACCAGCGGAATTTTATGTTAGCAAAAATGTTTTACTTTTTTGCATGTCCTGATAAACGACAGAAATAGGGGCTTGTAAGCACAAGTTGATTTAAAAAACAGTATTTTAATTACAAGTAAAATGTTGTAGTAATTAAAATGTTTCCACTTAAGAGCTTTTTGTTAATATATATTTTCCCTGTGGTTTATGAGAAAGTACAAAGACAAAACTTGCTAAATGAACTCCCCAAAAAATTAAAATTTCATTCATTTTAATTTTAAATTTTCATTAAAAGGATTTAAGTAGAAAACCTATTTAAAAAAAACTGAGCAAAAATGACCGAAAACACCGACTTTCTTATGCAGCTGTAAGTTTAACAAGAACTTGGAATAATTAAGTTTATTAAGTTTCATGGTCTTTATTTTAATTGCTTAATTTAACCCAAACAACCAAATACAATATAACATAACATCTCACTTAATTTGAGTACTTCTTTTGTGTCTGCTATTTTCTGTTAAATGTTTTCACCTAATAATGAGGAAATTTCATTAAAGTTGCCGCGAAAACTCCATTCCAGCCAGACGACCCCGATAAATCTAATTAACAACTGTTTTACAATTAAGCAGCGAAACTTTTTGCACGAAAACTTCATTGCAATATTAACTCTATATATATGTATGCACGAGACGGAGGACGGCTAACAGGACCTTTTGGAAAACCCCGGGCAACAAAGTTCTTACGCTGCAACTTAATTAAATTTTCGCATTGCAATTGTTCCGACTTCGGTGGCTGCCTTTTGTTGAAATTTAACGCTCGTGACATGGTTAATTAATTCATTTACTTTCGGGCATATGTACCAACCCGCCCACGAGAATAATGGAAGCAGAAGCAGGATCAACGAAAGCTGAGAAAACAAAGTGGCATCGATTATGCTAATGGCCGAAGGGGGAAAGCGTGCTTAAAGCCCACACTTTGGCCGGGATTTAAGATTACTATTTTTCGCAACTAAAATTACGGCAGTCCGGAGGGATATTAAGTATCCTACGAAGACCCTAATTCCCTCAACGCGAACTTTCTCGCTTTCTGGCTACCAGGACCATGACTACGTGACTTGGCGTAAATCAATTCGCTTCGCTGCCTCCTGGCCTCCTAGTCGCCATTATGAAATGCAATATTCTGCGCATTTTCCAGCATTTTACAAAGGTGTTGCATCTACATATTTATAAAATGCACCTGAACTGCTAACGATTGCAACTAACGAGCGCCGCGTCGCTCATTTGTTGCCAATAAACTCGCACAAAAGCTCTAAACTTACAACTGCGCGGCAATAATGACGACAAATTGCAAAAAGCAAATGATGCCAGGTAAGTAAGAGGGTTTTTTAGAAAATTTATAAGAATAGCAAAGTCGTTTGGCAAATTACGACAGGACTTTCAGGCTTCCAAGGAACCAAAAGGTATCGAATATTTGTATGTAGGTTATATGGCATACTAAAAACACCAATACAATTATATAATATATAAAGTTATATATAAATAAAATTACAAAAACAAAGGTCATTTTTATATATTAATTGTATATTAATAATTAAACCACATTCAATATAAATTAATTCCTTTCTTTTATTTGCGGTTTCGCATACAAAGGAGTCCCTGCTGAAATAATTTCAATTTTAAATCTCTCCATGCTGCCTCAAGGACAAGGACAATAAATGCAATCACAATTATCTCAATATATCACGTACAGGGAGAAAATGTCGCGTACGTCGATCTGCAATCATAAATACCAATTAAGCCATTACAGAGCACTTATTTCCGGTTGTGCTGCATTGTGTCAACAGACGAAACGACGAAGAAATGGTGGAAAATCAGCTGGAAAATATTTCTGTTTATTATTTCTCTCACCCCTGGTGCCTGGGGGGAAAATCCTCAAAAGATAATAGTGGAAGGAATGGGAGGTGAATGCGTTTAAAGGTGAGCTTGATGAATAACTTGAGAGGTGATTGTGACATGAAATATAACTCGATGCGGATTGTGAATGGAAGAAGGAAAAGTTGACGGCATATATGCGAGGGATAATCCGGTGATAATCCCTCATATATAAAAACCGTTTGTGGGGTATATTTGTGGTAAATTCGATGTCTTTTAATAATTATATAATTTAATAAGATAATGAAATGGAAACAAATTCTGAAAAAATAATGATGATATCATAAATTCCACAGATTAAACAAATTGCAATATGCTTTCTTAATTTGTTCGTGGTAAAATGAACAAAAATGTAACACAATTATATTTAATATAATATAATATACACATTTTATTTAATTTCCTTTCATTTTCCAGCGGTATTAACTTGGTTTATCATTTACCGACGTATTTACCTGTTAGCAAGCGTGATGCGTTGGCATTGTAAAGAGCTTTTTATGAGAAATTTATTAGCATATGTTTCAGCGAACGCATTCCGCACGACGACGATGGAGATAATAATGATGATGTTGCCGCTGCTGCTGAGGTCATTGAACCCATTACTCGGTAGCTGCGATTGCAGATTTTTCCCACAGAAACTAAAACTGCATACAAAATTAATCAACATTATAAGAGAATTCTATATAATATATTTTAGAACTTACAGCTTTAATTGTGTGTTATTTATTTTCGAAGTTTATAATATTTAAAATTTTATTAATGAACAGAAAAAAAGTAAAAGTAAAATGGTTAGTGAGAACTCTCAAAATATTTTTTATTTTTATTTAAATACTATTTCCACCTCAGCAAATGATAATAATTTTTATCTTATATTTATGTATTTAATTTTGAAATAAAATAAGCGCGACTCCTAAAGTCGCTAAATCTGTTCCACAGGTCGGCTACGTGATATTTAAAGGCTTTGAAAAAAGAGTGACTCCAGGCCAGTTCTTGACAATTCCCTAACCTATTATGTGAATTATACTACCCTGGAGATATTGAATTATAAATTGGAACACATGTGAAGATTATTTCCTTTAGTGTACAACTCGTCGCTGCTGCCACCTTGTGATAAGGCTAATTCCGTGGCATGCCCCGCGACAATAAAGCAGCAACAAAGACACATGTGTGATGGGGGGCATTGTGTGTTTGCCACAAGGCTGAGCCAGCTGCCCGTCTACTCAGTCCGCTCGGCATTTTTCTTGGCCCAAACAAAACCAACTCGCATGGCGTTTGCCTTTCACTTTCCGCTTAGCGCGCAAACAAACAAACAAACAAACATCGCCGAGTAGCTGCCTGGCTAGCCAGTCACGAAAGTGTCGTCTTTACTGTTGCTCTTTTTTTTGTTTTTTGTTTATGGCATTATTAACCCGTTTTCCTAGTTTCTCAGGGCGATTACGTCGGCACTCGCAGTCTAGCATAATATTGCAATTTACCTGGTCGAGGAAGCAACGGCACATAAGATGCATTCGGCGGTTCGAGTTCATTCACGGGGATGGGTTCGAAAGTCTGACTGGGGTACTCGGAATGTGGAAAGTGAATGGACGCAGAGAGAAATGTCTTTAAGGTATTCAATTTCCGTTTGGTAATAGAATTTCATGATAAAATGTGTAAATACTATTTATTGCAGGGCTTTGTTTATTACTATTTTTTATTATTGTAGAAACAGAAATTAAATAAAATTTCTATTAAATTATTATCAAATGATATGCATGCTTTAGAAAATTATTTAACTTACATGTATTATAGCTATGTATATACCTATTAGACTTTTAATTGGTTTAATTTTATAATATATTCCGAACATGTTTATGATAAAGAGGCAATAATCCTCCATAACAATTATCTTCAGCCAAAATAATTTATTTCCTAATACATAATACTTAAAATATAATCAAGAACAATTAAGTTATTTCCGAACTGAAAACAAATGCAAAACTCATCAACAGCATTCTGGATAATCAGCAGGGTCTCCTAAGGATAATGATAAGCAGAAGAGGAGTCATTGGCCCAAAACCTTTTCAAAATCTCTCAGACGTATTTCGCGTGATTGGGATTAACAAAAACAAAAAAGGAAACAGCACCCAGAAACAAGGTGGAAAGAAGACTATAGCTCTAGGACGAGTTATGGGTGGAGATTGCCTTATTGCCGTTAAAGGAACGGTTTACTTATAGGCATAGCTGGGAAATTCGCCTTAAAATGATTGATAATTGTATTTAGAGTTTAGTTTCGAAGGAATTCATAGTACTTTTACCCTTTGGGGGTAAAGCTAATGTTTCCCAAAATAATTAAATGGAAAGTACTGATAAATTTATTAAGATATATTTGTATATTTTTTTCATTTTAGTACACATAATACATAAATATGTATTTTATCAAATTTAAAGAACAATTTGCGAACCAACCTAATGCCTCCCAAGCCACATAAATTAAATTACTGTTAAAAGCATTCACTTAAAAATAATATACTTCCTTTACAGCTATGTATTAATATTCCCTTTGGAACTTTTATATATTTTTCGCCAAAATTCTTCAATTGTTGCATTGGGAATAGTTGCCCAGTATAATTAAGTGCGTACTTCCAGTTCAAGCTCAGAGTAAATTCATCTTTCCTTAAGTTGAGATCGAAAATGTGTACATTTTTTCATAATTGCTTAGCTTTACTTTCGTTCTCATTAGTCAATGGAATCGTTTTGAAAAATATTCGTAATGATTATTGTAAACTCTATGTGAATGCCAGTAATATCAGAGACAATAGTTGCCACAAAAACGGCTCATTCATTACTACAAATGAATATGAACTGACATTGTTTGACTCAAGTGACTTAGTTCTGACCTGGACTCAAGACTCTTTTATCGCGTGGAACATCATTGGAATTACAAATAAAACTATAAATTTGTCGTCCTTGAAAGTGTTGGGAATTCGGAGCTCAGAAGACCAAAGACTGCGACCAGCATCGTTTTATCTGAAAATGTTAAATGTTAAGAATGTGAAGAAGTTTGAAATAAATGGGGAACACTTGGTGATATACGAAAAACGTTCTCATTATAAAATGGGGCCACAAAATCTAAAGATTGAGTTTAAAGGATCTGTGCATTTAGGACAAATATATGACTATGTTGCTAACAGTACAAAAAGAATAAGAGCGCTTCATATTAAAGGGTTGCATTTACCCAGTACCGACTTATGTAGCCATGTACAATTTTTTAGGTAAGTGGTTTAATTAACAATATATATTGATTATATTTTAATATATTTACAGTTTGCCAGAACTTCAAGAAAATGTTGAGGAGTTGCATTTAGATGTAAACATGAAAGTGAATATGAAATGTTTTGGAAATTATCGTAACCTGATGTACATTTTAATCGAGGGGCCATATGAACCCTTTGAGAATGTGACTGCTCTTATTTGCCAATCCCCGCTGAAATGTAAATTCACAATTGGAAGAAATGGTCTAAGATGTCCTCAGAAATGCATGTGCTCTTACAAATGGACTTTTCACATTCACTGCGAAAATAGAAAAAATAGACAAATTCCGCCTCTTCCCATTCCATTTGATTATAAAATAAACCTCATTTATTCCGGACAGCAATTAACCCAGCTTCCAAACAACACCCTACCTGGCTACAACGAAGTTTATATGCTCGATGTGTCCATAAATAATATAAGCAGTCTTGCCGTTTATCAACTCCCAAGAGAACTGCAGACTTTGGACATTTCAAGTAATCCCATCACAACCATCGACTATGATGTTGCAAATTACCTAAACAATAATAGAACGGTTTACAAAATGAGCATCCAATGGATGCCAAATTGTGATGAAAGGACATTAGTTAAATTGCTGCAAGAGAGCTCTACTGACAGTGTTTTCTTTAAACAATTAAATGGTGAATGTCCCTACAAATGTATGTGTTGCTTTGATGGCAACACAGACAACTTTGTCATCGACTGCAGTGGACAGACTGTGGACTTCTTTGAGCTACCAGAAGATATTCCCAATAAGATTACTTTGTTACTTGTTAGCTGCAGCATCGGAGCACTCCCAAAAAAATTTCTTCGCTTTGTAAAAACAAATAGAATAACGCTTTTGGATTTACGAAAGAACCATTTGAAATATCTCGATGAAGAGACAGTAGATTTTCTGAATAGTAAGCATGATAATACCACGATCGAACTCTCGGAAAACCCCTGGGACTGTATCTGCAAGCCGAGATCCTTTCTATTTTTTTTAAAGAACCAAAGACCAGCGGAATATGCCTTGACATTGGCTAGATGTAAAATTACAATGTGTCCCGACAGTTGCGTATGTTGCCTGGACAACTTAAATAATTTAACCCTTACCGTGGATTGCCGAGGGCAGCTACTAACGCAAATTCCCCTTTTACCCGACTCTGTTACCAATTTGAATCTGGAAAATAATTATATTACGGAAATTAATCTACAATCACAGGAATTTTTAAAGAAGACAATACTCTCCACAGGGCTGAATTTATCTCTTTCTGGGAATCCATGGACCTGCATTTGCGATGAAAACAATCTCGTGGCCTTCGCTAAGAGCATTTTGTTACATATACTAGATTTTTCAAAAATGGAGTGTAGTAATTTGGGAAAGCCACTTGCATCGGTTGAAGATAGTGAAATATGTCCTTCTTATTTCATTCACCTAGTTATCCTGTTTGTGTTCAGCATGATAATTATCACGGCTCTGAACGCATTTGTTTACTTTAAGCAACCCATTCTCATGTGGTTCTATGAGCACGAAATATTCATGAGCATGGCCGTCCGCTTGGACTTGGAACGTATGAAGAAGTTCGATGCTTTCCTGTGCTTCACCCACAAGGACGAACATCTTATAGAGGATTACGTTGAGAGACTGGAGAAGGGCCAGCGGAAGTTCCGCCTGTGTTTCTACCTGCGCGACTGGCAGGTGGGCGCATCTATTCCCGAATGCATTGTCCAGTCAGTGAAGGATTCCCGGCGCATTATCATCCTGATGACGAAGAACTTTCTGGAGTCCACCTGGGGCAAGCTGGAGTTTCGCCTCGCTCTACACGCCACATCCAAGGATCGGTGCAAGCGGCTGATCGTTATCGTCTATCCGGATGTCGAGAATTTCGACGATCTGGACAGCGAGCTGAAGGCGTACATGGTGCTGAACACCTATTTGAAGAGGGATTCTCCTAATTTCTGGAACAAGCTTATCTACTCGATGCCACATATTAATCAAACTAATATTATTTAAAATGAAATGGCTCAGCCTTTGCCTTAGGGTTTTAACATTTTCGGGAGGGAATGGAACGTGACAATATTCAAAAGGTTAAGCGATTAATTTCAATACACAATTTCGATATGTTCCGAGTGTATTTGCATTCGCCTATTTCTGTCTATTCCACTCTTAAAATTTGTGTGTAAATGTGTACATAATTAAATGCACTCTAATATAAAATTATGCTGTTGGACTTATTGGCAATCATCCGTAACGTAGGTGTAAATTGTTCCGATCCGAAGGAACGGTTTACTTATGAGCAGAGGTGGGAAATATAAGCTTATAGGGATTGCTTGCCT
>VNJN01007615.1:0-13751 GCA_008042485.1 Drosophila mayri
TCGAGGGATATCCATTCACGGTGGTAACGGATCACATGGCGCTGAAATGGCTGAACTCGATCAAGAGCCCGGCAGGGAGAGTCGCTAGGTGGGCGCTGGGTCTACAACCATACCAGTTTGATGTGCAATATAGGAAGGGGAAACTCAACGTGGTAGCGGACGCCCTATCAAGACTACCACAGGTGGAAGTCAAGGGATTGCGACACCAGGACGACTGGAGCGCAGCGAAAGCAGGGCACCTGGGAATATTCAAGACCACTAAAAGAATACAAGCAAGGTATTTTTGGCCCGGATTAACCAGAGACACGAAAAAGTTCGTGCGGGCATGCGACAGTTGCCAAAAGTACAAGGTCTCGCAGCAAAAAGCAGCCGGGAAGATGCTAACACAAGTGGCAGAGACACCATGGGAGACGGTATGCGTCGACTTCGTGGGGCCATTACCACGGACAACTGATGGAAATTCGGTACTGTTGGTAATGATCGACAAATATTCGAGGTGGGTGGAGCTAGCGGCGATCCGACAAGCAACGGCGGAAGCGTTTCTGAGGGTATTTCGGGAGCGGATAGTGGCAAGGTTCGGAGCAACAAAAATTGTGGTATAAGACGACGGGGTCCAGTTCACGGGGAGGAAGACGAAACAGGCGATGGAACGATGGGGTATAAAACAGCAGTGCACGGCACCCTATACACCGCAGGAAAACCCGACGGAACGAGCGAACCGAACAATAAAAACAATGATTGCCCAGATAACGGGAGAGAACCAAACAAAATGGGACGAACAACTACCAGAATTAATGTTGGCGTTCAATAGTAGCATCTCGAAGACGACGAATTATAGTCCCGCACAGTTAATACTGGTTAGAGAACTAAGGCTACCAGGTACAGTGTTCGACAGGGCCACCGAAGGGTCGGGAATCCAGGAGGAAACGGTCGAGGACAGGTGGAAACGCATGGAGGAGCAAAGGAGAGGAGCAATATGAAACATGGTCGGCGCGGCGGAACAGCAAAAAGGCACGCTATGATCTGAGGAAAAGAGAATGGAGACCAAAGGTTGGCGACTGGGTACTGTGTAAGACACACCACCTATCAAAAGCAGTACAGAAGTTCAACGCAAAGCTAGCACCAAGATACGACGGTCCGTGGAAGGTAGTGGAATTCGTCTCACCCGTGATCCGTGAGCCCGTGAACAAACGTACACGGAAGATAAGGCGGGCACATATTGGAGACACAAAACCGTACGTGGAATTATCGCACGACCCCGATCACGACACATCGATTGAAAACCATCTCGATACATCGATACATAGGGGGCGGGGGGTCACTCTAACTCATGATTCTAACCTCGCGCTCATTCAGCATCGACCATTGACAGAGACTGTATATAACCATATTGCACGGGACAGGTTGATGGAATGTACTAAAGAAATTTGTGTTCTCGTTACAGGCAATATGGGAAGATTTAAAGAGAGCGCGGAGAGGTTCTGGAAGAGGCACGTGGCGGCGCAGCAGCGGCGACACGGGCCAAGCTGGTGGAGGCAGCAGCAATCCCGGTAGCGGGCAGAAAACGGACGGAGAAGCGGGCTACAAAGGAACGGGCAGGCGGCGAGTGGCGCACGTGCCACGGCAGATGAGGCTAGAAGGGCAGGGGACGACCACCCCGGGGGCGACGATACACGCTCAACCGGAGACGGTCAAGTCCCTAGTGGCAGGCCCAGGGATGCCGAGCCAGAGGTCGGGAGCGCATGCTCTGCCTCACCACCCTTGGAACCACGACCGCCGACGCCGGATCAGGACATCCTGGAGCTGCACCCGGTGACAAGGAGTGAGCGGGGCTGGACGTTGCCGGCCGGGGCAGTACTCTCCGAGGAATCCAGCGATCCAGGAGAAGCTGGCAAAGAATGGAGGGTGGTCTCCAATCGGTGAAACCACGTGGCGATCACGCGCCACAACTGAAACGGGGGGAGTGTGACGCGTGCCGCGCACAAAAAGTTGTAAATAAATAATAATAATTAATAATAATAAATAATAATAATAAATGAAGTGACGCAATGGAATTTGAATTTGAATTAAATGCGCGCGCGCGCCGAGGAAGGGCCACACTAAAAGCCAGGGTCGCACGGGAAAAGAAGAGGAAGCAACTGATCGCTGCGGGCACACTAGAACTCGCTACGCGCTATATAAGGCGAGCCGCTGGCTGGAGGAAATCACTTAGCAGCCGACAGCGATCGGGAGCGGTAAGTCTCTAGTAGCACACTCCTAGTAGTCAGCAGCCAAAGTCACTTTTTGGTAGGCGACCCGAGGAATCCGAGGATTTGGGTTGCTAATAAATTGTCGAAGGACTTGCGAGTCGCGACCTAGAATTCGGCCCGCCGAATTCCCTCTCTCTCTGAAGACTTACGAGTCCGCCCGCCCTCTCTCTCCCTGAAGACTTACGAGTCCGACCGCGATCTCTCTGAAGATTTACGAGTCCGCCCGCCCTCTCTCTCTCTGAAGACTTACGAGTCCGCCCGGTCTCTCCGAAGACTTACGAGTCCGCCCACCCTCTCTCTCCCTGAAGACTATCGAGTCTGACCGCGCTCTCTCTGAAGACTTACGAGTCCGCCCGCCCTCTCTCTTTCTGAAGACTTAGTAGTTCGCCCGCCATCTCTCTCTGAAGACCTACGAGTCCGCCCGCTCTCTCTCTCTCTGAAGACTTACGAGTCCGCCCGCCACCTATACTCTCTCCCGCCAACCGAAGACTTTCGAGTCCGCCGCGAATTCTCTATCTCCGAAGACTTACGAGTCCGCCTGCTCTCTCTCGCCCCTAAGACTTCCGAGTCCACCGCGAATACTCTCTCTCTGTGAAGACTTTCAAGTCCACCGCTCTCTCTCCCGCCCACCGAAGACTTCCGAGTCCACCGCGCTCTCCCTTTGAAGACTTTCGAGTCCACCGCTCTCTCTCTCTGAAGACTTACGAGTCCACCCTCTCTTTCCCCGAAGACTTACGAGTCCACCCTCTCTCTCCCCGAAGACTTACGAGTCCGCAGCAACTACTCTCTGAAGATTTCCGAATCCGCCCTCTGGAAGACTTCCGAGTCCCTACCTTCTCTCTGCTCTTTTCTCCACAGGCTCCCGGGCCCATTACCCTCCGAGCTGATCGGTCGGGCATCCCAAAGCACCGACGAGTTCCGAGCCGAAGACTTACGAGTCCGCAGCAACTACTCTCTGAAGATTTCCGAATCCGCCCTCTGGAAGACTTCCGAGTCCCTACCTTCTCTCTGCTCTTTTCTCCACAGGCTCCCGGGCCCATTACCCTCCGAGCTGATCGGTCGGGCATCCCAAAGCACCGACGAGTTCCGAGCCGAAGTGACCGTCGAAGCGTCGACGTACCCATCGCCCCGAGCTGACCTGTCGGGCATCCCAAAGCACCGGAGACTCCCGGGCCGAACTGACCGTCGGGGCCTTCCAAAGCCGAGACGACCAGGCTGTAGCAGAACCGGGATCCAAAATCGACACCTCTGTAATACGAACCTTGAATAAATCAAGAAACCTACTTAAGTCACCGAATTCTCTCCACTGTTCTTACTGGGGGATCGGGGAAAATATCTCTTACAGCTACCACTCGGACTACTAGGCGGAGTCTGGCCGTCCCTGAGCTATCTGGGAAACTGGGCGGCAGACCGTCACAATTCAATTATACGACCTATTTATTTCTCAACATACTGGCCCCCCTGAACGACGGTTCAGTTCAAAGGAAGGACAGTAATGGGGAGCTTGTAGATTCCTCTGGCGGTTTTAACGGTGGCAACACGAACCCTCTGGTCGTGGTCAGGATGAACCTCTATAACTCGTTCCAACAGCCACTTGCTTGGCGGCTGATTCAAAACAACAAGGGTATCCAATGCAATATTTGGAGCATCTTGCTGCCATTGAAGTGTACTGAGATACTTTAAATTCCAGCGATTCCAGAACCCTTGAACCTGGGCCTGCAATTGTCTCCAGCGCTTCAGTCTGTTATTGTTTACATCCAGGAAAGATGGCTCCGGTACCGAAGTAAGAGGCTGACCTGTTAGAAAATGAGAAGGGGTTAGCGGATTATGGCTGTGATCGCTGGTTGCGCACAAAGGACGAGAATTCAGAAGCCCTTCTATTTAAATTAACAGGGTCGAATATTCTTCGAATGTTAGTGCACTGCTGCCAATAACTCGTTTTAGGTGCATCTTTATAGATCAAACACCCGTTTCCCAAATCCCTCCGAGATTGGGTGCAGAAGGCGGGATGAAATGCCAATTAATCTCATGAGTCGACAAGAAGCTTGAAATCTCTTCATTTTGACCATGGGCGATTGCTATTCGTTGCCCTTTATCTAACTCTCGTTTCGCTCCATGATAGGTAGTACGATTGTCAAAATATAAATCTGATATTGGCCCACGTCGAGCCCAAAATCGTGTAAAAGCGGCTATAAAGGCGGTTGTTGTCAAATCACTGACCAATTCAATATGTATCGCTTTTGTACATAGACAAATAAATATGGCGAACCAAGCCTTTCCAAATTTTGGTGTCCGATGCGTTGATCGCTACAGGTCCAGCATAATCCAAGCCAGTGTGAAGAAAACAGCGGGCAGGTTTTTTTTTTTTTTTTTTTTTTAATAAATATTTATTTGAGCAAGTAGGCAAGCTGCCTGACCTATCCAGCCCCTTATATACTACTGTGTCATTTAAAGTTGGGCAAATCAGCCATAAGTTGAGAGCTCGTATGTCTTCGCTGCAAAAAGCAAGTCCTGCAATTAAATACAGTTTTGAGGACGAGGTTTCGGTCTTCTAGAATTCAATATCATTGTCGTAGACTATGAAACGACTCCAGCGTGTAACGATTCAGTATGTTGATATCGAACTAGTAACGCAGCAATGGAAGATTCCTTAGGCAGGATTATGGGATGCTTAGCATGATAATTAGCTATAGAATTATCTATGCGACCACCAACACGCATTACGTTCTTATCGTCGAAAAAAGGGTTGTATCGGATCAACTTTGACTTCCTTGACAATGGCTGGTCGGTGCTTAACTGCTTATATTCCAATTTAAATAACTCCTTTTGAACGTGGGTGAATATCCTAGATCGTGCATATTGTAGTTCCCACGCTGACAGGAATACCAAAATTTGATTCCTTCTACGGAGGTGGTGAACGAAACGAAGGCAGTTGCTGAGGATAAAAGAGACCATTAAGAAATTTTGTGGATCATAAAGGTTAACGCATTTCCGTCCTCAGAAATGTGTAGATTAACTTTTGGTTTGGCCTTAACCTCTAAACATGCCTGTTCTTTGGTCGGCCAAACAAACTTAGCCACGTTGAACGTGACTGGGATAGCCAAGCTGGTCCATTCCACCAGATTTGATGATCAACGAGATCTTTTGGAAGTATTCCTCGCGATGCGCAGTCAGCAGGATTACCGCCACTTCTAATATGTCGCCAGCAGCTTCGTGGACTTGCCTCTAAAATCTCAGCAGTGCGATTGCACATGTTGCATATGTATTCCAAGTCCGTGGAGATGCTGATAGCCAATGCAAGACTATTTCAGAGTCTGACCAACAATTGATTCTGGAAATAGGAATAGATAATTATTGCTTGACCAGTGAAATCAATTTAGAGAGTAAATGAGCTGCATTTAACTCAAGACGAGGAATAGAAATGGGATTAATAGGTCAAACTCGAGTTTTTGCCATTATCAGGTTGACAGCATATCCATTGTTGACCTCGACGCGACTATAGATGACGGCTGCATATGCCTGAGAGGAGCCATCCGCAAATCCATGCAGTTCAATTGATTGATGTGGTGTTGCTATGAAACGAGGAACTTGACCACTTTCCAGTACGTGCATTTGAAATACGAATTGTTGCCACCGTGTACATAATTGGGGAGGTAATACCTCAATCCATTCGACGAAACTCAGCCAGC
This sequence comes from Drosophila mayri, assembly GCA_008042485.1. Lineage (NCBI taxonomy): Eukaryota > Metazoa > Arthropoda > Insecta > Diptera > Drosophilidae > Drosophila > Drosophila mayri. The sequence goes on from VNJN01007615.1 coordinate 5,939, forward strand.
TATCTTGAAAGAGAATCTTTCGCAAGACAGTAGTGGATGCACTCAAACCCAGAGGATCGTAAATTTTGGCTAGTTCTGAAAGCAAAATAACTTTTAGTTAGAGTTGTTGTAATTCCAGGGGGCTCTAGATTAAAGAAGGTATAATCAGCTCTTGGTTCCCAACGCTCCAAGAACTTTTACAACTCGATCAGAACTGTTCAAAAGCGTCAGGAGGATACTCACAATTCTCCTGTGGTAAGGACGCAACAGATTGAGCTCCACTTTCGAATTTTTAATTGAGCTTGGCTCAGCAGTATAATTAATTCATTGTTGATTGCAATGATATCCTTAAGGTTATCGCATCCAGTAGGAAAATCACCAACGTACGCGTCTCTGTTCACAATAACAGCAGCGTTCGGATACAAATCGGCATAGTCCATTGCAAGCCGTTTAAGAACACGAACGGCTAAAAACGGTGATGAAGCTAATCCGTATGTGACCGTCAGCAATCAATAATGAGCCAGTATGGCATTCTACTCCTTTCTCCAGACTATACGTTGGTATTGCGTGTGCTCGTCTGAGACCAATATTCCTCTGAACATCTTTTCGATATCAGCGTAAAATACATAAAGAAGCTGCCGGAAGCGAATACATACTCCTATTAAATCCCTTTGAATAGATGGGCCTATGTGCAGCCTCGAATTGAGCGAATGGAATCCTTGGAATCCTTCCCTGAGCCGTCAAATACCACTCGGCAGCGTGTGGTGCTACTATCCGGTTTAAACACTGCGTGGTGGGCCAAATAATTGAAGTGTGCTGGATCCCCAGCTTCTGTCGCTGCAGGCATTAATTCCATGTGTCCTCTTTTCAAGTAGTCCTCCATAAAAATACATATTGTTGTTTGAGTGCAGGGAATTTCCGAAGCTTCCGTTCTAAAGCGGCGAAGCGGCTTAAAGCTTGTGGCAACGTTGAGCCAATTGGCATAATCGGCTCCTTAAATGGGTACTGAACAATGTATACACCATCTTCTCTGCGAGCATGCGTTGAAAGAAAGTGTTGTTCTGCAGGATCACTGGAGTCCATCGATGCTTTACTAGGATGAACTTGATCCATATTCACGAATAATAGAACCAATGAATCCAAATCTTCGTATGCGTGGTGGGCTTGTGCGTACATCCCTGCTTCGTTGCAATCATTGAAACTGCCTGTAATAACCCAACCGAAATTAGTATGTAATGCGATATGGTATTCAATACCGAACTCTCGGCGGTTCCCAGTATATATGTTCCACAGTTGATCAGCGCCCAGAATAACGTAGATTTTTCCCGGAGCTCCAAACGTTGGATCAGCCAATGGAAGGCTGCGAATCTTGTTCCAGATAGGAGAGCTGGACTTGACTTGTTGAGCTGGAATCAAAGAAGTCAGAGAACTCTTAATTAGTCCAGAGACTTCCTGCCTTGCATTGGTGGTTTTTGAGAACAGAATAAAGCTGGCACGTCCTCGGCTAGCACCTGCCGGGTTAGCACCTAAACCAACCACCGAGTTATGAGCATGCGTGCGTGGAACTCCAATCCTTTGGATGAAAGACTCGGCTACCATAGATATTGTCGATACAGTATCGAGCAATAACCGACATGTGGTCCTGTTGCCCCATATATCTATTATATTGGCAAGAATAGTTGGCAGTAAGGCTTGATTGTTAGCCCTCTCGAGAGTGTGATGACTAACATCGGCCAATTGATCATCCGTATTTACCTCAGTAGAAGACAGATGAGCAGGAGCTAAAGGAATCGATCTTGACTCAACCGGACTAACGTGTCGTGCTTAGCGTCGCAATGACGACAAGTGTTCGATGAGTTACAATCCCTGACTTGATGCGATCGACTGAGACAATTGAAAAATAGCTTAGTATCTCTGGCGAAGATGCGGCGTTCTAGTACATCCAGGGCTTTGAACTCAGTACATATTGTGCTGCATATATCATTGACAATAAATACAGTCGCGGGACTGCTGATTAGATCCAGTTTCATGATAGGCGACTTGACGGCGCCTACTCGGGGCTGCTCTTGACGGTTGTATTACGTGTATATCCTGACAAGACTCCAAAGTATCGCAATGAGCAAAAAGAATAGTGAATAAATCATTTATGGTGACACATTCCTTGGCCGACAGATTACAACTGGCACAAGCTTGTTTGATTTCAGAGCCTAACTTTGAAAGCAAAATATGAATAAGCCACACATCACGGCTGTCATAGTTCAGCGCGCCAAGTATACATTCATCGGCGGAATCAATTACCTTTCGTAATTTAGCGATATTTGAATTGTTCGCAGTAGGCAACGACATCAACGACGAGCGATAAGCGTTTTAAGCGTCTTGTTATAACGATTTGTCAATTTCTTCCATGCGTCTTGGTAATTATCATTACAAACGGAAATATGTTTAATTAGGGAAAGGGCTTCACCATCCAAATAAGACTTCAGGTAATGAAACTTTTGGCACTTAGAAATCTTGCCGTTATTGTCTACTGAACTCAAAAACAGATCACTAAACTGGCTCCAATCCTCGTATTTTCAAAAAATGTAGTAATCCGAATTTTCTCAAACCTTAAATCAGTTCCGCCTGATGAGGTATGAATTTGTTCCAAAAGATGGTTTTGTCCCTCGAATAGACGATCCACTGTACTTGAGAGCGAAATGTTAGATTGGTCTTGGCCATGATCTTGCCCTCCCATCTCCTCCATGGCTTTACTAAACATAGCGTGCGCGCTGTAGAATTTGTCTTCGTACTCGGGTATATCCCAGCTAGGGTCTTCATATCCCTCCTCCATGTTGTAAGGATGCCCTGGCCGAGATAAACATCAGCGGCCCATAGTCCCTTTCCAGAAATAATTTATATTTGGGAAACGCCAGAAAATGGAGGGGCCGAGGTTGGTGAGGAGAGAACTGCCGATTCCAATTGCCCACGCTGGGCGGGATAGCGTTACCGACCCGGGAATTTCGCAGTGGCCGATCCCTCCACTAGAGACTGGAGCCGTGGCCCGGCGTCAACCCAGCAGCCCGCACCCAAACCTAGGACCAAGGCTGGACAGACGGCTGGGGACGGCTTGGGTTTTCACTGGTCAAATCGCGAGTGTTCTTAATCTCATTTGTGATCTTTGCCGTGACCTGATTCTGCCAACCCTTTTTGCGCTGCCACGATCCATGGCACGCGCAGTTCCGCATTCCATGCATTCTCTGCATTCCGGGTCTTCTCTCTCGCTCCCTCCTGTGCGTGCAGGTGGTCGATGCGAATTGTGCTTCGCATTTCTGTGTGCTGCCGGCGCCTGCGCCATGGGCCTCTGCCCCGATCGCTGATTGGCGGGTCTCGCGTTCCGGTCCTTGGGATGCGGTACCGCCGTTCCATCCCGTTCCCTGGCTGGTGTTTCCCGACGATGTTGCTAGTGACGTCAGCCGTGGTGTGGCCGGTGCGTGTGCTTGGCCCTATGATCCAAACGCCTATGTCCCTAATCCGTAACAAATGTTTACCCTAGTATTTACATCTAATATTTACACTTAACCTAATATTTACATGGCATTTACAAAAATGTATGTACAACGGCGGCTGCCGAGATGTGACTTCGTCACAATGTTGAATGCTACTAAGTCCTCTGAGAGTTCCATAAAGTGGTCGAAAGGGGCTACTAAACAATTCAGCTTTACTTGCAATGTTTCCACAATTTTACATATCTGTATTAAAGATGTTTATAGCTGCTTTGCGTTTATTATTTATTTTTTGGTTAGAATAATTTTATATTAACAATTGGCGGGTGCGACAAAGCGAGCGGTTTCGGTCAAAGTTCTTTTATCAATGCAGCAGAAAATTTAGAACATGCAAATAGAAAAATATAGATCGCGCATAGATCGCGTGATGTTGCAATACATAGGCATATATGCTGAATTTTGGACATGCGTGTATGCTTAAAGCTTAAAACAAGACACTAATGTTCAATAAACTAGGATCGATTATATGCAAATAAAGGCAAGTGCTAATTGGATGCTAATCGTAGATTACCGTCTTACTCTAGTAGACTTCTCCTACTTAACCTACCTTCTTTAGCTAACCGTAGGATGATGCTTGGGGTCGTCTTCCTTCATAAACTTATTCACGGGGACGTGGAGAGCCCCTATCTGTTAGGCCAGCTACATTTCCATGTTCCCCATGTTCATCTAGAAACTGTATCCTTTTAGTAGTTAACCACTGTAGGCGTGAGTTTAAAGTACATGAACCCTTTAGGGTTTTATGTACGGATTACAATCGCCTATTTAGTAGCATTGAAGGCATAGAAAGCCTTTGAAAACTAAAAACTGCCGCAGCAACTGGTACACACCTATCTGGGACTGACATGTCAGACAGATTTGTGCGAAGCTGCAAGGTATGGCCAGTCGTATTAGTTGGTTAACAGGTCCAAAGTCTAAGCTAAGTCTGCGTTGTAAGACTCGACTGTATCAATCGCTCCTAGCCCCAATGTGGCGCTATGGGGTGGCTATATATGGGACAGCAGCCAGGTCTCACTTGCGGAAGGTCCAGGCGTTTCAGGCAAAGTTTTTGAGACGTTTCGCAAACGCGGATTGGTATATTAGAAACGTTGACATTAGAAGGGAACTTGGAGTACCAGCAGTTGATGATGTGATAAACTCTCTGGCTGCCAATCATCTGCAAAGACTAATCAGACATCCTAACCCCCTGGCTAGACGGATAACAAGGACACGCATACCTAGACGGCTGAGACGTTTTACTATTCGGGAGCTGCCCTCCCGGCGCATTGTCTAATTTATAATTAGGAAGTCCGTAACTGTCGCATTAAATTGCTGACACAGTAATATATAAGCGGCTGGATAGGTCAGACAGCTTGCCTACTTGCTCAAATAAATATTTATTTAAAAAAAAAAAAAATAGAAAGCCTTCAAAGACTAAAAATTGTATTGCTTGTATTACACGGCCGTAGTATATCTTGATTCTTCCAGGTCTTGACCTATCTTTTTTTTCTCCCGTCTATCAAGTACGCGTTTCGTGCCGTACGTTGCACGGCTGCGCCCCTCGGTCGGTTGGGCGGGAGTTGGTTGTGGGACTCGAGCGAAAAAAAAATATAGCTTAAACAAACATAATAATAATAACGCTGGTATTCAATGAAACGACCAATTTATTCCTCAACACATCTATTAATATTAATCATTTTTATTATTAATTATTATTATAATTTCTATACCACTCATGTATGGCCCACCTTAATAATGTTCCATAATGTAAGTTTAGTTTCGATTTATATTCAATAAAGCGAAGCGAACTTCGGCTGTGGTTACTGTGCCTCAAGGGCCATAGCTTTCTCATAGTTCTCCCATCATAAACTTCGTAAGAAGGAAGAAACCCAGTCGGATTTTTCACTATGAAATCTACATGCTTTTCCCACCGAATCGCTAATGGGGTTGGGCCCAACGTTCATGTAAAGTTCTCATTCGCGCTACGTAGCCAATTTGATTAACGACGCCGATATGCAGATAGATGCATAAGGCGAGGGACCACACATAATTAATAATTTGGATACTATACTTAAATGACAAGGATATCGCTAAACATGAAGAAATAATGTTTTTTTTTCAGTTTCAAACAATAGTACGCGATGTAGAGTATTTATACTATAGTAATAATATATGTAGTGTAAATATGATCATACTAAAAGAGTGCAATTCCTAAGGCCACACATTTCTGTTGTATATTGAGTTGGACCTTTAAAACGGCCGCGTACGATCAGTCGTTCCCAACTAATTGCCTCCCGCTCTCTCTCACTGCTTTACTTCGTTCGCCGATTGCCTATTAATTCCAATTATCCGAGAGAATTAAACGGTATTCCAGATTACTGTCTCCCGTGAACAGTTACTAGACATCTCAATGTAAGAGCTCTCCAGAGGAGTACCTATACAAGTGCTCGGCACTATCACAATCGCAATCCAAAATTGCATATGTGTGAGTGATTAAACGACTTCTATGTCCAGATATGATAAAATAACTATATAATAATATAGCTAGCATTTGTCAATAGCTATTACTATAAAAATAGCTATTTTTCGCTAAAAGTGGCTAGATTTAGCCAGAGAAATGTGATCTGACAGCACTGATGCTTTGATTAGCAGTCTTCATACTGGCAATGCTGCCGGCAGAAGCTCTTCCAAGCCCATCCCTTCAGTATCAGAATTCCCTTCACGACCTTTTCCTTGCGGCATGTCCGAAAAACAAAAACAAATTGTATGGGCTTCGCGGACAGAAGCCTGAAACGAAGTATTTAAAAAAAATTCGAACTGCATTCGTCTACCTCCGACGGCTCGCGAAGTTCGGACAACGTATTTATTGTTGTTTTCGAAGTCATTCCATTCTGTCTCGTTCTCCTAATTCTCTTTTCATTCTCTTCTTCTGTCGTACTCACACGTGGTCGCGAATTATGTAGTAAAAGGAGCGAAATAGTTTTTATAACATATAAGGTAAGTAAAGTTATTTATACTTAATTAATGAATTCCTTTGCTGAATTGATATAAAGCATGGATATGACTTCATTCTAGAGTGTTTAGGTTTGCGAAGTTTCTTTTCAGTTAAAACTGGTATGTATTTTTGTACGTATTAATATGCACAAACTGGAATTTTTAATTTGAATCTAACATTTTATTTACAGATTACAAACAATCCCGGAATGATCTTCAGTACTCGGAAGAAACCCGTGGCGATTGGCGTTAATGCAAAAATAATTCTTACAACAATTTTACATAAATTGTGACGACGGTCACGGGGTGGCCGCCGCCACAACACTGTAATATATGTAAATAATAGTTTTTTAGTGTAAATAGTAGGTTAAGTTAGGTAGTTAGGGTAAGAGTAGGGTTAAGAAGATGTAAAATATGGAGTCACGTAGGATGTAAGATAGGAGATAGGCGTTAGGGAATCACGGGGCCGGGCCCTCATCACCGGTCACAACGGACATGATGTCACAGGCAACATTTGCCGACGTCACGGGCAACATTGCCCGCAACATTTTCCTCAACATCGCCCGAAAATGCGTCCAGGAACGGGACGAAAAAGCTGTGGGCCGAAACACGGAGTCGGCCAATCAGCGATCGGCAGAGGAGGCCGGGGACAGCGATCGGGGCAGAGGCCCGCGACGCCAGCGTCGACAGAGATGCAAGTGCAAAACGGAATTTGCATGGGCCACCTGCCGCCCGGGAGCCAGAGCGAGATAGAAAGCTCACGTGACACAAGAATGTGCGTAATGCGGAACAGCGCGTGCCATCGATCGTGGCAGCGCTGCTGCCAGGAATAGGCAGAATTAGGCCACACACGATGCGAACTAATTCACTCGCAATTAGGCCAGCAGACGTGCCAGTACTAAAACCAGTGATTAAAACCCAAAATCTGACGACGACGACCCCGCAACCATCACCACCGAACCAGGACACGCACCAAGGACACCCAGGACCCCCATACTATCAGGATTAGACGATAAGGACCAAGCCTCGCTCTCCAGAATTGGACATCGGGTGAGCCAACGCGCCTGGCGCCTAATAATCAAAGCATAGCTAGGGTAGCAAGAGCCAGGGAAAACGCAGAATAATTAACGAGCATCAAATAAATTAGTAAATAAGTAAATACCTAAAATATAAAATAAAACGAGTTAAGAAATGCTAGTAGAACAAGTGGCTACATTTATTTTTCACCCTAAGCAGCCTCTCATACCCCACTGTGCCCCCTCCTCCCCGCCTCGGTCGCCGTTGGGTAATTCCAGGCACGGATCCGGGCAGGACGGGGACAG